>CABFWO010007331.1:0-25955 GCA_902155825.1 Timema genevievae | reverse complement strand
CTCTCTGAAGCAGTAAAATCTTGAAAGAGTTTCAGCTGCTTTCATTGCTCATTTTGGACAAATAATGTCATCATCTTCCACTTTTTCAGTTTCTTCTTCAGCTCTTATCTTCTGCCTTTGCGTTTTTTACTTCTGCAATAATATCCGAATCACTCAACACTTGGTCATCTACTTAAACATAGAAATCAAGCTCATTTCCAAATTATTTCACATTCAATTGCTTAATCCATTCCGAGAGTGGCAGGTTGTCTTCCCTTCATCATCAACGTCAAGTAAATTAGTGTGTGAGTTGTGCTTCACTAAAGCAATTTGTTGTTTGTTGTGTTACACTCTTCCGAGCATCGTCCAGGAATTTTATCGGATCTAACACAGAAATTGTTTCAGGGTTAGCCGTGTCCAAACAAGAAATAATTGTTTTTAAAAGTTGCTTGCGGTAGTGACACTTAAGGCTTCTAATGACTCCTTGGTCCTTAGGTTGCAGTATGCTCGTACAGTTTGCTGGTAAAAAAAACTAAATTAATGTTGGGCAAATTTAACCTTGGATGAGCTAGGATACAGGCTTTTCCCAATAACTAAAAGTTTCCTTTTTTCGGTTCGGTGTCATGTTTGCACAAACAAAAGCTTCAAATCTTTGTTTGGAAAACTTCACACCAACACATTTTTTTGTATTTAAATTTGAGAGTCTTATCTGGCGTTAATTTATAAAAAAGTTCCCGTTTCGTCTCCATTTAAGATGTCCTCATCTTTATATGATCGTCTAAGCAAGTGCTCTTTACCCAATTGCCTGTAATGTTTAGATCTATGCTTTTTGCCTCACCACAAATTTTAGCAAAAGAAATCGAATGTCAGGCTTTAAAACAATTCAGCCATCTGTTGGAGCACGTAAATTCAATACCAAACAGTTTTCCAAATTATGTAGCCTTTTCTTTCAAAATTGGTCCACTCGCAGGAATATCTGAACTTCGGCACTGTTTGAACCACTTCAAAAGTGCTGCATCCACATCAACCTGTTCGCATTTCCTAAAAAAAATTATTTCTTCTCCATCTTCTCCAAATGACATTAAAATGTTATCCTTATTTTTTTAAATTGTGCCTACAGTAGAATTCACTAATCCAAACTCACGGCATACATCAGCCTTTTTCCTTCCACTTTCACATGCTTTAATGACACATACTTTCTATAAACATAACTTTTCTTTCTGTACTACACACTGCCATGATTGTAAAAAATATAGGCCTACGTATAATGACTACCAAAACTAACATTGAACTTATAGAACACAGAAAAAATACCTTGAGACAGTTCCAGCCAGCTCTTTGACAGTGAAGGAGGGTTAGTCCTCTATTCATATTCATTTTTACCTTGAAGCGCCCATGATTCCCCGCAACCCTCTCCCTGACTTTGTTTTGCCATTCAGTCTATTGTTAGACCAGCACACTATATAACATGTACTCTCCCAGCTATATAATAGACTTCTGTAGGTATTGGCCACTTTTTTCAGGGTTTTTTTACATATACGTACATTTAAATACACTTTAAAGTAAAATATCCAAGAAGTTTTTGACGCTACAACCGATTGGTAGCGGCGCTAAAACAACTATTTTTATAACGTTAATAGATGATAGGACTGGTGAAAAAATGACACTACGCCCGAGTTAACAGAATAGCCGAGGCCGCTATAACCAAGTTCGACTCTATTTTAAAACGATATACCTATATATATATTCTCATGGCTACTTCTGAAAGCTTAGCATTTCAAAGTAGTGGACGAATCTATTTGTTCCAAGATATCCATCTTGGATGAGAAGAAAGGAATAAGTTTGTTTGGGATTATTGTTCTTTGTTACAAGTAATGGCTAACAATACTGTTTGTGATGAGTGCAAAAAGGAAATGAAACTAATATCAGACAGTACCACATCTCTTCTCAGACCCTGTCAGCAGTATCTTCTATTCCACAAAGAATATTTAATCAAAAATAAAGATTCTGCAAAGAAAACTAAAACAAAAAATAAATCCAATTTAATCTTTAAAAAAAGGTTGAATTTTAGACCTCTACTGAATCCATCTGGTGATTACGCAAAGAGGATCATAGCAGCTATAGGGAAAATGGTTGGCTAAAGAATTTCACCTTTATTTGTCTTAACAAAATGAAACCTTAATTTAAAATACCATCCAGAATTACATTTTCAATCGGAAAATTAAGAATCTAAAAAGATAAAGAAGTGTTTTCCAGTGAAGTGAAGAGCTTGAGTCTCACAGATACAAGGACCTCTTGAACTAATGAGAGTTATATTTCATTGACACTTCCCTTTATTACTGAGATTTTCCAGTTTCGTCATTTTGTACTACCACAAGATTGCTCCTTGGAAAACACACAGCTGCTCAGATTTTTAACATATTAAAATAAATTCTTGACGAGTTGGAAATTGACACTAGAATTATAACTGTTTACTGTGTTACTGACAACGCATCTAATATTTCTGCAGCTGTCAGTAGGTCATCATCGCTAGGAGTTCATTGTGTATCATACCCTACAGCAAGCAATAGAAGATGGCATAAAATAAACGCCAGGTATAGTATTTATATGCAAGAAAGCTTGAGTGAATTTGGGACATCATAAGCATAGCTGCCAACTTGTGAAAGGCTTGATAATCAGCAAGTCAATTTGGGAAAACCAGAGGATGAGCTAATACAATTGGTACCAACACACTGGAACAGTGAACATGAACAAAGGGAGCCTATTTCATTATATTTAGCTAGTTCCAACAACAATATAGACAATTTGATCAAATTTGAATAAAACTGCCTGCTCTCATTGAAGTGGTTAAACCTTTTTCTATGGCCACCAATGAATTAAGTGGTGAGATATACCCCATTCTCTAAATGATAAGGCCTGTTTTAGATGGAATAAAAGAGGTCCTCCAAAATCATATTTCTTCAGAAGAGACTAGTATCATATTTACTAGACCCTATGTTTAAGCTGCTACTGATCAAAGACTCCCAGAAATACTACATGTCAAATATGTTAGTACTGTTCTATTCTATAGTAAAGTTCACTTAGTATTGCAGAAGAAAATACCAATTCTTTGCCACCCAAAGACACTGTTGCCAATCTCTATACAAAATTGCTCTGGTGCAAATTTGAATCTATTGTGCAGAAGCAGCACATAAGCAAAGACAGAGCAAATTATACTTTAAGTTATTGCTAAAGTGAAACACTGATAGCTACATTAGCCCCATGGCTTCTTTGGTACTGACTGACAGCTGACGG
This sequence comes from Timema genevievae, assembly GCA_902155825.1. Taxonomy (NCBI): domain Eukaryota; kingdom Metazoa; phylum Arthropoda; class Insecta; order Phasmatodea; family Timematidae; genus Timema; species Timema genevievae. The sequence continues at coordinate 22,682 of CABFWO010007331.1, read as the reverse complement.
CTTTGAAAAGTTACCAGATCAAATTATGTATCCCTACGCTGAACCATATGATCTGCAAAAAACATGTGTTTAGCAGCTGTCACTTCTGACAGTCAAAATTTAGGTATATACCTAAATTTTGACTGTCAGAAGTCAGCTGTGAACTGTCAGTCAGCACCAAAGAAGCCATGGGGTAACTATAGATCTAAAGACCCATTGGCTTGGTGTATCAAGAATGAATTTTACTTTCCACTTGTAAGTGTTGCAACAACATATTTCCTTGAAATCCCAGCAAATCAAGGACCAAGTGTAGGATTATTCTCAGCAGCGGGATGTTATTACAAAACGGAGATATTTGCTTTCCCCGGAATATGTTGAACAGTTGGTCTTCTTTTATTCTAACTTGAAGTGATATAATATGAGGGTTAATAAAAGGTCTTGTGTGTAATAACTAAACTTTATAAATAAAGGGAATAATAAGCCTAAATATTGATTAGGTCTTTGAATATTAAATCCATTTTGTATGAATCAAAAGTGTAACATTTCTTTAAGGTTTAGGCTTATAACATTTTCAAATAAAACGTGACTGCAAATAATTGTGGTTTTTTTTATGTCATTATTATCAGGAAAAGGAATATTTCTCAAAATTTAAATTTAACTGTGAAAGTGATAAAGAAGATAAATAATAATTATTGCCAATCCTAAATTCATTCAGAGAAAAGGGTTTGTCTAGTGAAACTACACAAAGGACCAATCTGTTGAAAACTTATTTCTATCAAAATCCAACCTAACTATCCTTTCAGGTTTTATTCCTTCCCTTGAATTCTAAAAAAATTAAATTTATTTATTTAGCACTGCGTCTTACTACCTGTTCGGGTCATACGCTAACGGGTTAGGAATTGGGAAGGTCAAATTTAGAGGAAATGAACCCACCTTTATGTGGAGGGAGAGTGGAAAATCTTTAATTAAAAACCTCCCCCAGTTCACCAGACCGAGATTTGAACCTCGATCTCCCCGTCCTCGGCAGTCTAGCTCACTCAACACGATACTAGCAACTACGCCACTGAGGAGGGTAAAAAATTAATCATTATCTTCAATTGAGATCATTTAAAGTAAAAAAGAAAATAAACATTACCTAGCTAAACAATTACTTGAAGTTAGTAATGTGGTAGGTAATTTATTACTTATAGTACAAATAATTTTTATCATAATTTCCTGACTCCATTTACCCAGGTGTGGTATACAACTCGCCTTTTCTTCCTGTTGTATAGTTTTTGTTTCTCAATATCTTCCAACTTGAACCCTCTTTTCTCCTTCTCTGATATTACATCTTCCATCCACCATTTCCTTGGCCTTCCCTTTGGTCTCTTCCATTTCAGTTTTGTATAAAATTATCTCCTTGCTGTTCTATTGTTATCCATTATCATCACGAGCCCATGCCACTGAAGTCTGTACTTTCCTATAACCTCGGCAACAGTAACCATGAGGCCAACTTATTTCCTATATACTTCATTTCTCATCTTGTTTTTCCTAGTCTTCTGTATCATAGCTTTGATGTAGTTCATTTTCGCTGCTTGGATTTTGTTGTTGTTGTTGTTGTTGTCTAGCAGGGTACATGTGTATAATCCATAGACAAGAATTGCTACCAAGTAAGTGTGAAACATTGTTAATTTTGCTTTCTGGAGTATTTTGATATCCTACTGTAGGTTTCTCACTAAATTGTAAAAATGTTATACTTTTTGTATCATATTGAGTATTTCCTGATAACAGTGTTGTCCTTTAAGGTGATGCTTCCAAGGTACTAATGTTAGAAACTGATTTTAGTCTGGTTCCCTCCAGAAGAATGTTTGAACTAATTCCTTTTCAGTTGACCATTGTGTTTAAGTGCAAACATTGCTCTATAAAACTTGAACTCGAGGTTTTCATTCAACCTCGATATGAAGCTAGAAATGCCTACTTGTACATCACTACTAATAACCCCTGTAAGAATAACTAATCTTAATGCCACTAGTAATTGGAAATGAATGGCCAAATGATGCCTTGCTATCTTTATCCTGTTTTCCCTTCTCAGTGTTAACAGGCTTATTTATCCTGTTACGTCCCTATGACCCATTCAACCTGTTCACCACCTTTTTGCCCCTGACGGTGAAGACTGCATACACACTTGACTGGTGGTTCGGCTAGCCAGAGTATACTACCCCCACCCTCTACTGAAGAAGGTGACAACTCCATCCATTTCAAAATTGCAGGACCAGGGGTCAAAAGACCGGAAATTTGGATGCATCACCTTTTAAAGCCTAAGTTTATTGTAAAGTAATATCTATCATATGTAAAACTTTTAAATCTTATATTTATAAATCACTATGTAATCCTTAGCATAAATACGCTCTAATCTTCATCTAATCTTTATTATTAATTGTCCCTGATAGTGAATAATTGTCTTCACAGATAAAAAGTAGGGATGTGCGAGAACCATTTTTCAATTGTATAGTTCATTCAAACATTTGAGATATAACTCATACGCATTTTAAATGCAATTAATAAAATAGTGATAGGTAGTTACAATAAACACCATTAATAATTTAATTTTATAGTGTAACAGCTTATATTCTCAAAGTTTGATGTTGAAAAACAATATTTATAACCAAAATATTTCTTACTGAAGGCTGTTTTGGAGGGCAGATTGTGGCTTATTTTTGGGTTATTATGGTATTATTGGAAATAATAAATTCCCGGTTTGGTTTTTTAATATCTTAGGGTCATATTTTGCTGTTTTTTATTTCTCGAATTTTCGAGATTTATTTTTTTACTTTTGAGACGAGATTGAGATTATTTTTTTCTTGAATTTTCAAGATATTTTTAAGTCTGGCATGTCCCTAATAAAAAGTATATATGTTTATAAAAAAAAGCAGACGGAGGAGGGAATAAAGTCTCTTAGCAAAATAAGACCCTCTTTATCTTCCTGTTGAGTACGCGCCAGCAGCTGCTCCCCAACAAGAGCCAACCCCTTCATCCCTGGGTATGCGTCAGCTCTCCAGGTTTCCCTCATATTCTATTCTCTGGGTACGCGCCATCCAGCAGTGGCTCCCCAAGTTTTTCTCCTATTCCTTATCCTTGGGTACGCACCATCTTGCGGCAACTCCCCATGCTTTCCCACACCCACTTATAATAAGTTGTGTTTTTTTAGCATCGTGTCTAATATTTGTTTGGGCTATGTACTGATTACACATTCATGTTAGAGATGAGGAGGGTTCTATTTAGAGGAATTGTACCTGCTTTTGCATGGATGGAGAGTGTAAAATCATTTAGGAAAAACACTTGACCAGGATCGAATCCTATTCTAGTCTATTTCAAGAGTAGCACCTTAAACCATAGAGCCACCAAAGTGGGTGGTTTTTCTTGTTCATTGCGACATTCTCTACTCATCTACTTTTGACTAGGGATGAAAACGAACTCAAGGCTGGACCAAACAACCATCGGCCCCATACAACTGTTCTATCAACTACAAGTCTGACTCCAATTCCCTATTCCCCCCAACCTCTCTCACTTTCCACTGTCCAATCCCTGATGTTGAAACTCAAAGATCTCCTTGCCTGCCAACCAATCACAAGCCTCCCACCTATTTCTGGTGCACACTCTGACCCTCCCACTCCTCCTCCTCACAAATCCCAAACACAACCCACTGAACTCAGAACCTGTCAATTTCTCCCTTCACCTCCAAACCTCATTCATCGCATCCCGTGGGAAGAAATGAACTGGGATTTGGCAGAGATCCTCAACCAAGACTAAATAGCCCCCCTTTTAAGAAGATTTAGCAATCACACTTACAGAGCCATGGCAATCCGTTGCATATTGTAAGGGTTACTTATGATACCATTTGAGTAGAAAAAAATAATTATATAGTGTCTGCTTCATGAAAACATATTTCACTTGTTTAACACACAGCTGTGGAAAGTTTACCATAGTCACATTTGTACAAAATAAGTCTTTAAGGACACCACTTTCATCTTTTGAGGTGCAACATTTTTCATAACCTACTAAATAAGTCAGGGAAAAAGAAAGGTGTTAGGAACAAATAGGACAAATGGAATATGGCTTTCAGATCACTTTTATACTGCTACCGCTGGACAAAAATGTTAAAAGCAGGTGTACAACAGTTTGAAAACTGCTGTTCTAACACATGACTTATAATATTTTCTTTGTAGATCTGCAGCCCAATATGTATGTGAACATGGGGGCCACATCACAACATGCAGTGATGCAGCAAGGTCTACAAGGAACAATGATGGCTCCTCTTGAGGTAATTTATATCAAATAATACTATAAGTAAAACATTGTTTCACTTTTGAGGGTTAAACAATGAAACATGAATGAAGATATATTTTCTGGGGGTTTTTTCCCCTCCCCTTCTTCCTTTGTTTCTTGCCAAATGGTTCTGTCTGATCATCAACATTCTTATTTAGGGTATATTTCTTAAAAACGTGGATCTTTTTTTATTGGCAAACAAATGATACAGAAAACATTACAAAATCATATTAAATATCAAAAATCTAATAATAAAGGGATGTTTACAAAATATATATACAAGTTTACTTTTCATAGGGATCTGAGAGTACTCAAATTTTGAACCTTAAAAATTGCTTTGTAACACTACATACAGGTTTATAGACTCAGCAGTTTTGAGGTCCTTGTAAATGTCTACTACTGCATTGCTGAATACATTGGCCTCAGCACAGGAACACTCGGACAACGAATGAATGGTCACCGTTTTGACACCAACCATAATGACCTTAACAAACCAGTAGCACTTCATGCCTAAACACATAATTCAGATTTTGACTCATGCTATATGGTACTAGAGTTAAATAAGCCCTTTCCAATAGTTGCCAGACTTCTCACTCTCTTAGGTGGGAACTTGCTCACCAATATATAACTATATCCAGGCACCACCTGGTCTCGATCTTAGATAACCATCTCTCTTTTTCTCCCAAGTAGACCTACTCACACCAGTCAGTAGTTTCTATAAAAACAATAATAGCATATAGTTTAATTTAATAGTTCATTAATTAAATATAACATAAATACAACATTCTATCCATCTACCAAGAATCATGACACAAGTTTTAACAGGCAACAATAGAATCTAAGTGATGTCTAGCGATGCTGCTATATTCAACGTTTGTTTTACTCTCTTCTGCCGAAGAACAAGAATTATGTGCCCCAAAAATTCCATAATTATGTGTTTTGTATTGTGTTTAGTTGTGAACTTTGAGTCTAACAGTTTCCTGTTAAGTGTGTTGGCTTGCCCTTCTATGCTCCCTTCAATGTTTAATTTAATATAGTCATTTGGCACAATTTTATTCCTAAATTAATTTTTTATTATATTTGAGTATTGTTCTTACTTTTCAAATGTATTTACTATTTTTTAAATCTCACATTTTAAATATGTGGTATTTACAGTTTATGTTTGTTTTGACTGGGGACATTTTAAATATACTATTTTACTTTTAAAATAAATAAATATATACTCTTAACATTTTAAAATAACGAGTAACTAATAAAACTCAGGAGTTTAAAAAAAAAATACCTGGCCAGAATAAAACCCCTAGTAAATGCAATGATTGCATTTTGTTGAATATAAATTTACATTTTGGTATAAATGAGGAGCAAGCTCTCTCTCACCAGAAGAGATAGGACTAGGAATGAAGTTGTAAGGTCAAGAGTTGGGGTACAGGGTGTCCATGAGATAGTAGAGGAAGCTAGGATGAGATGGTATAGACACGTAATGAGTATGGAAGGGGAGAGGATTCCAAGAAGATTAATAGATATGAAGTATGTAGGGAAGAGACCGCAACGAAGAGATACTAAATAGACCCGGCCACAGGCTGGAAACAATTCATGATGATGATGATTCCAGTATAAAAATTTGGTAAATTAAACATTTCTTTTTGGTTAAAAATTGTAACAAATCAACCTTACTTTGATGGTATGATGCAAAAAAAAAAAAATAGAAAAATTACTTTTAAAATTTGCATACACCAAACAAATTAATGATAAGAATTTTAAAATATATAATTTAATTGGATTAAACACAGTTTATTCTTCTCATATACCAATATATAAATATTCGAGTTTGGTTACAATATAGCTATTACATTTTTTATTAATTCCTTGGCTGAAGATAAACGAGGTGTGGCTATTAAATAACCGGACTGATGCTGCTCCCAGCAAACTGCGAGCGTGCTGTGACATGTTTGAACATGACTGTGTCTGATGGTCCTACCCCCACCCTGAGCTCGCTAGACTAGCCAGCAGGTCTCTCAGTTTGACTGTAGCAGTTGATTGAATTAGTATACGCACTAGTGGCGCGTCGGAAAAATGCCAAGTGGTCAAACGGAGCAACAGGTTAACCTCAAGTTTCTTGTTAATCTAGGGAAAACTGCCACAAAAGCTTATGCAATGTTGAAAGAAGTCTACGGGAATGCATGTTTATCCCGCACACAAGTTTTTGAGGGGTTTAAATGGTTTAAAGAAGGGCGTGAAACGGCCGAAGACGATCGGCGCCCAGGAAGGCCCTCAACGTCAAAAACGGACAAAAACATTGAAAAAATTGGTAAATTAATCCACGCTGATCGTCGTCTGAGCACCCGAGGGCTTGCTGAAATTACAGAAATTAACAAAGAAAGTGTTAGACAGATTTTGCATGAATCATTTAACATGCGGAAGGTTTGCGCAAAAATGGTGCCGAAACTCCTCACTCCCGAGCTAAAGGAATCAAGACAGAACATTTGTACTGACACCCTAAACAACATCGCCACTGATCCAGATTTGTTAGACAAGGTGATTACTTGTGATGAATCGTGATTATTTACTTACGATCCCGAAACAAAGAGGCAATCCATGCATTGGAAGAGCCCAAGCTCGCCAAGGCAAAAAAAAGCCAGGATGAGCAAATCCAAATTCAAAGCAATGATGATTGTCTTTTTCGACATTCGTCGCATTGTCTACGTTCACTGAGTACCCGAGGATCAGACGGTCAATCAACATTTCTACATCGAGGTTCTGACGGCCCTACGTGAGTGTGTGAGAAGACGAAGACCCAATTTGTGGAAGACCAAGTCCTGGATCCTTCACCAAAACAATGCACCAGCCCATTCTGCCTTGTCTGTGAAAGCGTTCCTCGCTCCGTGTTGGAACATCCACCGTACTCGCCCGACCTTGCCCACTGACTTTTTCCTATTTATCAAGGTCAAATCGGCGCTGAAGGGGACAAGATTTGAAAATGTGGAAGCGGTTAAAGCAAAAGTGACGGAGGTTCTCGACCAGCTGACAGAAGAGGACTTCCAGCACTGCTTGCAACAATGGAAACGTCATATGGAGCGGTGTAGGGATCGCCAAGGGGAGTACATTGAAGGTGATAAAACTTCTGCTGTAATTGGTGACGAATAAAAAGTGTTATGACTTCAGTCCGGTTATTTAATAGCCACACCTCGTACATTGCACTCTTGTGCACATTAAAAGTATACTACTCACAATGTGTCACATTGCTGTCTTATTTAAGGTAAATATTTCTGCTTTATCTAAAGTTCAAATAGTGTTAAATACTTGTTATAAAAATATTAGGACCCCTTTTTATGTATTGTTTTCCCATGCATTTAGTACAACTTTGTCATTAGTGTCTGGAACCTCCCGATTATAATGGACCTCAAATAACTAGTTTATTCCTTAGTAAATTTCTACTTGAATTCCCCATTTAAGACTCAAGCTTGAATGCTTGAAACCTTTATATTTGTAACAACTATTTTTTATTAGGGTAACTAGACTATCAGGAGTTTCCCCCCCTCCCCCCTTGAACACCTCACTTTTTTAATTTTATTAATTTGTAATAGCATTAGACAATACCGAATACCCTCCCTTGCAAGGATCAATCAAGAAAATAAACTCTATTTTATTTTTAAATAAAAGGGCTGGGCTACTATTGAAATCTTAAATGTATTTTAATAAAATTTAAATAACCAACATTATCAACATTATATCAGTGAGACCTGTTTCGGTGACCGCATGGTCTAAGGTGTCACTCTTGTGTTGGACTAGACTGAGACTGCCGATGACGGGGACATCGAGTTTTTAATCCTAGTCGAGTGTATTAAGGGTGGTTTTTCCAAAATGGTTTTCCACTCTCCCTCCCCACAAATGTGGGTACATTTTCTCTAAATTCTACTTCCCCTAGCCTGAGCTAATTGGTGTTATTAGTACATATGTGTACAACCTGAACAGTTAGTAAGAAAACTAAAAAAAACCCCGCAAAACTAAGTCAAAGTGTGAAATTCTGTTGGCTTCCAATTATGAATGCAGAAAACCGCACCTTGATGATGATCTTGATTACCTATTTGAGTTACATGCTATCTCTTGGGTGACTTATATTATTATCATCTCATTATAGCTACAGAACTCTCAAAATTTAATACATTTTCAGATCATAGTACTAAATTAATTATAATCAATATGTGTGAACTTGTAATAGTTCTCTAAACCAATTAAATTCCAATTTTAAAAATGATGATTTTTTGTTGTTGATAAATATCAATCTTCATTAGAATAGGCTTACTATAACACTACAACTGCACATTTGATATAAGCTGAATCTGTTTCTCTTTTATCAATGAAGGCAATCCATGTGGAAGACATTCCTTTTATGACCGATGATTCTGGTCAAGAAGAGGATGAATGCAACATTGATGAAGAAAATAATTATGAAGATGATGAATTGGATTCCAACACTCCTCACATCTGTTCCGTCTATTGCTTTCCGTTTACTGAACCATCTTGTAACAAGGTTTACACATTTCATTATATTACCAGAATAACTGGCTTTGGTTATTTAACTCTTGGTTTTCGTCCCTTATTTAAATTTTATTTTAATATTGCAAATTATTTTTTATTTTTTTATTTTTGAAACTTTTAATCTAAAAGTATTGTACAATTGAATAAAATAGTGCTTATGATGTTTATATTTATAACAAAAACTATACATATCAGGATGCCCACTGATTGAAAAGACCCAGTTATTATACTTACATTTTAAGCTTTGGGGGTAAAACTTTGAAACATGATTGAATATTACTATGCTAGGGATTTAAATGTATACATGGCCATGCTATACTAGTATTATCAAATTCGATTTTTTATTAAAACATTAACAAGCCTGTCACCATGTCTAATGGGTTAAAAGGCGGTGGTTGACTGTGGTAGCATTCTCAGGCAGTTTTTATGTTACCATTAAAGATAACACTTTTATTAATACCTCAGATTAATATTCTTACATAGAACTGAGCACACATTTTGAGTACGAGTAGAATGACTTTCTGATTCAGAGCTAAAAACATGATATTCTATAAATATGTAGGGTAATCCACATTCTCCTAACTCAATTTTCTGACCCGGTGGCTATTTTTCTAAATACCCTTATTTGTGCAACATGTATGTGACATTGCAACAGTATCATGAATTCAAATACTTTACATACACAATTTTGAGTGCCTTTGGATCCACATAAGTTTGTGAATTTTTTTTTATAAATGAAATTTAATCAAAATAAAGCTTAAGCTTCAATAACAGGGCTATGCAAATTTGGAAAATCAATCAAGATGTGCAACTATTAATATTGAAGTAGACTTAAAAAAAACTAAGTGATCGTAAATAAACACAGATATCCCATTGATGTAGATATATAATAAAATGAATGAATAAAATATATGTTTATGGCATTTGATTTCCTATTTAAAAAATATTGTTTTATTCTCTGTGTGGCCCAAAAAATTGTAGTTCATCAAAGTGGCCCGCAGAACATTTTGGGCTGGCCAGGCCTGCACTAGAGGCAGGCTAAAATTATTTTAGTTTTAGTTTCCTTTGAACTTAATTTGTGATATTGAAGGGCCTTTTTCATTTTAAATGCAAATATTGCTTTTGTAATCATTATTGTCGAGATCACACACCACAATATATCCATTCTTTTCCTTTAAGGAAAGCGAAAAGTTTTTCCGAATAATTCATTCACTTTCTTTGTCTTCCTCTGAGTCACTTTAATTAGCCAGTAGCTGTGATTGTAATTGTCTTTTTTTCTTGAACAGGTATGATACTTTTGGTGCCATTAACTCTATTGAAGCATATTAAAAGTGCATTAATTTTTGTTGTGCCATTAACTCTATTAAAGCATACTAAAACTACATTAAAATTTTATGGGCCATTGTAGTAAAATAAAATAAATAAGTAGATTCTTGGCAAAAACAAAAATATGACCAAAATTATCACCAAGCGGATCATTATACCTCAAATTCTAAATTACATTTTAGCTCAACCTATTTACATAACAGCCATGTTAAAGGGTTTCACAAACACAGCAAAATACATTATGTTACATATCTAAACATAATATAATGTTTTTGAATTTACTTTCTTGTTCTCACAAATGTTTACATCATGTTTTTTTTAAGACACTTACCTTTTATCAGACACTAAATAAACACTTTTTTGATCCAACTTGCCCACTTGCAATCACAAGTATACTTCAATAACGTATAATATATCCTTATACTTGTGTAAACTTAACTTCCAAAGAAGCCACTAAATTAGACAATTGATATGAATATAATCACAAAGGATACCTACCTACCTACCTACTTACTTACCTACCTACCTACCTACCTGATCATGCCATTCCCTTACAGGGTAGGCAAGAAACTTGCATATAGCTAAAAAAAAAAAAACTCCTACCTAATCTATATTCACTAAATTTCTCCACACCTCCCTATCCTTCCATACTCCCTTTGCTTCAGCAATATCCATACACAGTCATACACGTTTTACATGGCCTACCCCTTCCTTTTGATCCACACATTCTACCTTCATATATTTGCTTCGTCACTTGATCTACACTCATTCTCTCAACATTCCCAAACCAATGTAAAACACTTCTTTCATATTGACATTCCTTTTCCAACCCTACTTCTTCAGCACCCATTCATTGCTGACTCTGTCCATACGAGTTTTTCCACATACATTTTTTAGATATCTAATTCCAAACACATTCGCCTTGCTCTTGTGTTTTTCCTGAAAAACCCATGCTTCATATCAATAAAACAATGTTGGCGTTAACATATTTTAATATCCTGATATTATATGCCTCTTCCGATACTTCATTCTTTACACTAGTCCACATACATTCAACTACTCTCTGTCACGATACAAATAAAACAAATTGTTGGGGCACACCAGTTCTCTTCATCAAAATAAGAGATCTGATTAGTAGAACATAGATTTAACATGTTTGCCATATACTAGGGATGGTTCCTAGAATCACTTGAATCCTTAAGCATATTCAAGATTTGGGGATTTGAGAAAATTTCAGATTCAAGCATCAAATCCTTAAAAGAAAATATAATTTTTTCAAATTTTCAAGTGAAATTTGTTTTAAATCTCTTAATACTACTTACTGATGGCTCAGAACCAATAATTATAGGATGAACTCGACAACCATGCCCCAGACCAGTAATTTAACACACAACTGAGTGTATGAATGCTATAATGAATGGAGTATAAGAAAGAATGTAAACATTTAGTTATTTATTGTCGATTCAGCTTCATTTAAGATCAAGAAAGTAGATTCTGCACAACCCTGAAGAATACTTTAAAAACTTTGTTTTTAAATATATAAAAAGGGAACTCGAAACACCATATATAAACTTTAATGGCAGATAGGGAAAACTAAAACAAACTTTTTTTTGTTAATGAATGTATGTCAGTGGACGTTAGCCTTGGGTGCTCGAAGGTGCTGTTGGCACAGAAATAAAAGACTAACGGAGTAAACAACATTTTATATTTACAGCATTTGCTCAAAGGAGTGACCGCCAACAATAATGCATGCCTTACAGGGTTGATACATTGATTGCCTTACATTGCAAAGATTCCTCAGCCCCATATACTAGATTGATTTAAGCCTTCTAAATATCCGTCAAATGCTTCACGTCACACGTACAAAGTCTCCATTACACACACTTAGTCCGTGCTATGAATTACAACGGCAAAAAATAACCATTTGATACGCGGCCAACAGCATCCTCTAGGCCTAGTACTAAAGGGTGATGTATGCAAACTTGGGAACACACATTCATTAACAAAAAAAAGGTTGGTTTGAGTGTTTCCTATTTCCGATTAAAGTTTGTACAGGGAGTTTTGAATCCACCTGTTTATTATTTATAAATTTAATTTTAAAATATTTAACAATTTCAGAGGCCCCAACCAAGCATTCCATTGTCTTGCAACCAGGGTGGTCTCCCTGAACCTAAACAAAAGGGCAAGAAAAAAAAGAAAAAGAAGAAAGTTCCAATAGAGTCTGAACACATTACTAATGACACATTCCTGAATATAGCGCAGGAGATTAGAAAAGAGAAGCTAACATTTTTCCCTGATACCACCCCAACAATAGACCACCTTTGGTCGGCAAAGAAGAAGGTAATGTTCATAGCTGAGAGTTCAGTCTCTCTCAAATATATAAAACATAATTTAAATAAGATATGATAGAATAAAAATATGAAGCACAAATAAAATTAAAAACTAAAGATTAGACTAGAATCCACTAATATTTCAAATTCATAAGGATATTATAGATTTTTTAAATATGCCTATACTTTTAAAATTATCAATTGGAATTTGTTTTAGAGCTCATTTCAATTCAAAATTTCTATAAAATACACCTTTATATATTTTTTTATTTATTTATTCAAATATTTCTTCAAATCCTTGAAACTTTAATATTCTTAGCACTTGAGTTGATAATTTGTTATCTCTCTTTATTTCAGGACATCCAGACTTTGATGCGGGAAGGCTCTGAAGTAATGGCGGCCGGGCTTCCCAATAAGGCCATTGAAAAGTACAGGGCTGCTCTTGATATATTAAATGAATTTCCTTATACGGTAAGATTTCAATGAAACTTATGAGTATTGAATTGTTGTAAGCCAATAATGTGCTTCTAGAACAGTTTTATGGCAGTAGTTTATAAAATCGTTTTACATTGGACACGAGAGTTAGATTTTTAGGTAATAACAATGAAACAAATTTGTGATAGTTCATTTATAGCACACCAGAAGAGAATAGATTTTTTATTGTTGATTTGAAACACACAAGATTTGTTAAATAGCTTCACAGGAAGAGTAAAATGATGGCTTTGAGGTGCGGCAGAAGGGAGTGCGAGTAATTTTACAGTTTTTATAGCATTAAATCTTATTGGCCAAAATAAATAAAATATTTCTCCAGTAGCAATATAGAGTTTAGTTTTCTGTACACGCTAAAAGAAACATCTTGAATATCTGTCAATCGTGTCCTGGAATTTTGTAAAAACTTTTTCTCTTTATTTAAAAAGTATTGACAAAATTCCAGGACACCCTTGACAGATATTCAGAATTCTATTGATATATTAGATGTACAGAAAACTAAACTCTATATTGCTACTGGAGAAATATTTGATTTATTTTGGCTAAAAAATTTCAATTCTATAAAAACTGTAAATATACTTGCGCTCCCTTTGGCCTCACCTTAAAGATGAATAGACATAAGTTCACACTGCTGCCACTGAACAAAAGGTGGTGATTCTTCTAAAAAAATCAATCACCATTAATTAATATAGGTTTTGGTCTCTTAGAACTCTTCAGATTTGGTCCACTGTTAAATTCGACTTTCTAAAATAAGTAGAGATGGGTCGAATACACTATTTCTCGAATCCGAATCTACATTTTATTTTCGAATCTTGAATCCGAATCCTAGCAAATTGTTAGAAATTTTAATGATTTACAAATGAACCTATATTACACAATATAAACCTAAACTGTAAATTAAGATTTATTTCAATCATGCTTTCAATTTTAATCAACCCCAACCACCCCTCATAGAATACTGGTTAAAATCTAACCAAATTAAACAATCTAGACTCATATTATTGTTTAAAAATCAAATCAATCAAAATTTGAGTGTCTTAGTTATTTTTAAAAGAGTTGTTAGAATGAGTTAAGTTTCTAAAATTACATGTGAAATAAACAGATTAGGCCTAGTTATCCTTTGATCAACTTTAATCATCACTGAAGAATTATAATTTATTTTAATAAGAAAGCAAAAATAAAAATACAAACAGATATTTTTAATAAAGATTAAAACAACATGTTTAACAATTAAACATACATTGTAAATAGTGAACTCAATAATGCCTAAGTATGTTTTATTTTTATTTTCTTATAAATCCATTATCTATCTTTATGTAGAAAACAAGAAATATATTCGATTCTTGCAATATATTGATTTATGAGAATACATTCTATTTAAAACGCGTACATATTTTAGACTCCAATATGTTCATTCCCATTTTATTAGGCAGGACTATGTTTGAATATTTTTACAATTTCTTCAATACAATATTTAAAAAAATAATAAACTCTTAGTTAAAATCAATTTATAAACAAATGATGAATTAGCAAGTCGTTATTTGATTCGTAAAACTTGAGAGCGCTTACTAAGTGATCATATTATCTGAATCGATTTCAAACAAATAATCTATATACAATGTGTAGGCCGGTAGGCATAAATAAACAGTTTTATCGGTGTCTGACTGTTGACATTAATTATTTTTCATGAAACCCAACAAAATATCTAACTTAAGGATCGTATGCAATAAATTGGGGTTCTTTTCATAGTTGTAGATAATTAAAACCAGTTGGGTAGTAAGAATTAACAGTATCTTTATTTTAATCATCACTCTGGTGAGTAAACATAATATACGTCATGGTGACCGACTTTGTATCTTATGTATTGGCGACTCACTTTGTATCATGTGTAATGTGTTCTTATTTCTGTTTAAAAAAATCTGTAATTTGTTTTATTTATTTCGAGTTTATTTGTAATTCTAGTTTGGATTTTTAGTTTTTTAAGTGTTTTAATGTGTGTGTTTGGTAGGAAGTGGACTGTATAGTTATGTATCACATAACCACAGAATGATTATATTATACAACACACGATGTATACGGGATGGAATCCAAAACGAGACTGGCTGCCCGCGACCGGAAATACGACCACGATAGATAAACCGTTAAACAAAAGGAGGCGCACAAGAGGCGCCAAAACAACAAAGTAAACATAGTTCAAAATAAAAACAATACACACAATATACAAACCCCAAACAGTGTGTTCATTCAAATATTTACAATATTGTTCGTGAGGTAAAAGTTTTAGAAGTGAGCATGTGCTGAAACGGTCGAGTCTTAAGTTTCCCATAAAGGTGGGAGGATAGAGTATTAGGCACGTAAGATTTTACACACCTAACTTTTTTTTTTAAATAATGATTTTATTCATGCTAATCTCTTTCGTCCGTAAAAATAAAGATTACGGATTAAGTTGTGCTTTTTAAGTAGGCCTAACTAAGTAATTTTTGAATTCAAAATATTATGCTTTTTTATGAGGTGAAAGATTCGACCATCGAATCCAGTAAAACACCGAATCCTTGAATCTCAAATACTTGTCAGGATTCAGTGGATTCGAAGATTCGAGTGGCCCATCTCTAAAAATAACCAAATAACAAAAGTGAGAAAAAGATTCTTAAAAATAACAAAACACATAAATTATCTATAATCATACTAGAGTTGCCACAATCCCCACAATGCCAAAATTTTCCTGCGAAGCAGTGGGTCTGGAATGGGCTTAAACTCAGCCTTGTAAGAACAAATGAGGAGCTACTCGAATAAATAAGAAGCAGCTCTGGTCTAGTAAACTGAGATTAACGTCTGGAGGGTTTGTTGTGCTGACCATATGACACCCTCCATATGCAAATGTTGATACTATCATTGACACTATTTACAGTTTCAATATTTTCCCATGAGTCTTTCCTTCCATTTAAAATAGGCTATTTATTTATGTACTGTACTGTAATACATTTGAAAAAAGAGAAAAAAAATATCAAAATAAAACGACAATATTTATTTAATCTGTGCTAAATCACCAGGAGACAAAAGTTTGTGTTGAATACTTTTACACTTTGTCGGCACGTGAATCAAATAACCTAACTTAGTAACTAATAAGGCAAACAACGAAAGATCACTCAATTTTGCTGTTTTGTTTAAATGCCAACCTTTACACAAAATACATTTTATAAAAAGTTTTTCAGAGACAACATAAATCTTATGAAGGCCATTTGATGTTTTAATCAAAGTATGTTGCTGAAAAACAATAATTTATACACTTCATTCTTGTCTTGTGAATTAATAGTGTTTAAAAACACTAGGGCCTTATGAAGCTTTGAAATATTTGAATATTTTCCCCCTTTGAATTGGATTCTGGATTCGACAATTATGAAGCTTCGCCAACAAAAAAAAAAAATTCTCAAAGTTAAAACACAGATTAAAAAAAAATACTGCTGTTATTTCCATCACATGTTGTTGTTGGCATAAAATAATTAATTAAATTAGATTTGGTTATAGTAATTTAATTTATATTTTTAAGACAAAAATATTATTTTTGAAATATAGCAATTTATAAATTATATTTTTAAATTTACATAGTCATGTAAAGTATAAAATTTATATCCAACATTTAATATTTTTTCAAATATTAAAACTTGAATTAAGTTTCGGGAGTATCTAATATTATTTTATTTTACTTCGCTTCAAATTGAAAAAATAAACTTCACACACCACTAAAAACACATCTCTACAGAGCAATTGCCTTGAATCTTATTTTTTAAGTTTATTTAAATAATTGGTAGGGTTCTAGGTTAAATAATTGGAAATTATTTGGAATCGAAAGGAGCCCTAACTTACCTTTGGTGGGTCTCACTGCTACTAATTAAAATAATTATAGAGTAATAATATTTATCATTAACGTTAAAAATAATTTGCTAAAAACCAAACAATAGTATTAATGACAACATTAATTTTAAGTATTTTATAAATTTTATCAACACCCACATTTAATTAAACAGGAAGAGGAATACATATCTAAGCACTATAGTCTTCATATTCTCAACTTTACTACTTATGGGAATTTGATGAAAAGTTCTTATTTAAATATTCATTATATAATTTGTATTGTTGTAGAACCTTGACTTGACGGAAATGGACGTTGTTTTACTGAAATACTCCCTGTGCACGAGTTGGATCAGGTCAACTGTGTATGAAGATATTGTTCATTCACTGGAAATGTTGAAAGAACTTGAAGCTTCACACTCTGCTAAGCTACCAGCTGTGCATTATGCTTTGGCTACTGCTTATTGCAAATTGAACAGGTACATAAGTTGTTCCGAGTATGTTTCAAGTAGTTAAGGTAAGAACACGGCAGGAACATAGCTTTCTTACTGTTCATAAAGTTACTAGACCTTCTTCAATGTATATTTATGTATAATATATGCTATCTTACTGTTTTCCCCACCACATTCAGGCTATATGCCTTCATTAATTACTCTAATGGAATATATTTTAGAATAAATCTACCCTCTTCTGCATGGAGGGGGAGTGGAAAATTCGCATAGGGAAAACCACCTCAGGTACACCCAACTTGGATTCGAACCTTGATCACCCTGTTACAGTCCATCCCGAGAGGGAAATTTTGGACCATGCGACCACTGATGCGGGTTTTTATATGTTGGATTAAGATATGTGGCTATCACTTTTCACATAGTATCAATAAGGAAAGGGCCTAGCATCAATGCTGCTCGTTAAGTTTATTTTCTTTGCAAATATACAAAGGTGGGATGCATTTTAAGTTTTAAATAAACAATTTTTTTGTTCATTAAATTCTAGGGGTGCGGTTACTGATGAATTGTTATCGGGCGATTATTAGCCCATCGGCAATTGTAATCTTTGATTATTGTGTCGATTAATTGTGTTTTTTTAAAAGTAAAATTCAAATCAAAATTTTCTAGGTTGGTGTTTAGTGATCAAAATCACAAAAAACACTTGTATACGCACTGCATCTGGGTTGTGGGCTTTACAAAAATAACACAACCAGGTAAAGAAATATAAGTTCATACTGTTGATAAAACTAACAATCTAGTTCCAACTTTCGCTGGTTAGGCATAAAATATATTTTTAAATGCATACATTATTTTTGTATTAATTAAATTAACTTATTATTTTAAGTAATTTCCCTATAGTTATTAATAAATAATCAATAATCGGGATTAATCAGTGTAAACATGAACAATTAATTTAAACAATCTGGAATCGGTATCGGTAATCGGTTTTACTGAATCGGTACACCTCTATTAAATTAACAAAACATTAAAATAATCATATTTAAAAAACTAAAATATGCTTGGGCAACTTTTTGGAGGGTATGAAGTAGATAATATTGTAAACTCATCCATAATGCTTGACTGTGGAAATGAATTATTAATAAATATGCAAATGTTAATACAAAACTAGCACATTACTCAGAGACTTAGATTATGTTTATTTATCTTTCTTTTTTATGAAGAGTAACAAATAATTTTATCATTTGTGTTTTAAATAATTTATTAAAAACCAAATAGTAATAAATTACAACATTAATTGTAAAATCATTTTATAAATTTAAATTAATAGTACCGTTTAACTAAATGTTAAGAGTGAATACATATTTAAGCAATACATTATTCAAATTCAACTATTAGCACCCCTTATATCTCCCTTCTCATTTTAAACTTGCTGAATTCCACTTTCCTATTCTTGCCAACTTTTTTTTTTTCACCAAGCAACAAACTATTGTGCCTCCTCTCGTTTCCCAGCCCATCCTTGTTTCCAAAAATAGTAGTCTTCCACTGCCATCATAAAAATAGAGAATCTTATACTTGGCATTTGCCTACATTTCATGCTGAGCACAGTTTACATTTGTCAGCTGGGTGACTGATCAGATAGGAGTATGTTGTCTTCCTGTTCCAGATAATTAAGCTCGTTACGAGTCCATTCTAATGTAGTTCCCCTTGCACAAACTTTTTGCCTCTCTGGCCATTATCTCTTCCCTAGGGATTAACTGAGTACAACAATCGGTAGCCCTGTATTCTCCATCAACACAGTGCTTTTCAAAAACATATCTCCTGCTGTTGGTGACACCGTGGTTAAGTCAAAAGCAGATAATCTGCCCACGGATAGTCGGGAGTTACCTGTACTTTATTCTTTGCAATCGTACTTTCCAGTCAACGTAACGATTAAAATAACCAGTGAATCAAGGAAGGTGGACTGTATTCGATATAAAATTGTGATAGAAATTGCTTACCTCGTCCAAATGAGGTTCGCCGACAATGGAGGCCTACCTTGTGGGTTGCTGGGTTCAGAGTAGGAAGGAAGGGGAAACAAGGGGGCTGACTTAGCGGCGTGTTTCAAAACTCTTATTGTTTCTTGATAAAGAAGGCCACTTTAGATCCTGTAGCACCTGACTCACACTAGGACACCAATTTGTGCATCAATTAGTGCACCCACTCTTGCAAACACCCTGTGTGTCCTGACTACCGCGCTCAACTGAACTGCTCTTCCTCTCTCTCTCTCTCTTTCAAAACAAATGACCTTCCTTCCTTCTCCCCTTCAACTCTCTCACAAACGGAGGGAAACCATCAAAAATGGCGGGACTATCTCCTAGACGGCGGGAAAACGTTTGAAGAATAAACAACAAATACAAAACCAATATATATAAAGCATTAGATTAAAAAAATTTACCGTATTTACCCAAATATAAGACGAGGCTTATTTTCAGTTTTCGACCTCGAAAAGTCGGGGGTCGTCTTATATTCGTGCATGAAGAAAAATGTTGGTGTAAGGTCAACATTTTTATGTTATATAATACTGATATACTGGTATATGTTTATTTTACAAAGAAAAGGCATGTACTTGTTTAAATTCTAAAACAAACCAGCATTTTTTTCGTTTTAGCAGATATTCACATAGTTAAATATTTTATACAGTATGTTCTGTTTTCAGCAATTACGATGTATTGTGCTAAGGACATCCGTGTTGGCCACTTTCATAGCTCAATAATTATACTAAAAACTTGAAATAGTTAAAAAGATGATAAAGCAACAAATAAATACAGAAAAAATCTCATAGCTAAAAAACGAATTGTAATTTTTTTTCCACGGTGTTATAGGCCTAAAATACAACCGACCCTTTCCATGTGATTTATAGAAGGAATGCTCTAATGGCGGTGGTGCATTGTCACTGGTTGATTTCTAACCACTCCCTATCGACTATTATCGTTCCACCATCTAAATTGCAGTTGATCTCTTCGATCCATTCGTAAAAAGAGTCGACAAGATGGCGTACCTAAACATTACCACTAACGCAATGTATAGTTTTAACACCAATGCGGAATATAAAAGAGGAACTAACTAGTCATGACTAGTCATGTACCATGCATTTTCATAACATTCTAAACAAGCAAATACAATTATTACACCTTATCATTCACGATATTTCACAAAGCGTTCGGAAAAATATATCGTATAGTTACTATCGATATATCGCTATCAATTACTACAACAAACCCGATACAGCGATACTTTTTAACAACTTCACAATTTCACTAGTTGTCGATAAATTAGCATGGCGACGCTTGGAATATTATGAGCTGTGTGTTCTAAAACGTATTCTTTCCAAGACTTTGATTTTCAAATTTAATTTATTTTCATTGCATAAAGGCCAAGGTCAAAGTAAGCTAAAGTCAATGGGTGAAATATTGACTACTCTAAAAATTCATATATGATTTTTCCCCTAATTTCAAGTTCTCAAAATAGATATCGTCTTATTTTCGAGTCATCTTATATTCGGGTAAATACGGTATGTTAAACAAATTATTACACAAAAGCTATTTTACAATATTAAATATATACAGTTCAGAGACTGAACAGCAATAGTCTACATACATCCAACTACTCTTTGAGATAATTCACCCCTGTGTTGATTTCACCATCCATCCTTCCATTTACCCAGATACACAAAATCATTCACTTATTCATTCTAACAGATTTCCATTTATACTAAGCTCTATAAGATATATTCTTATCAAAAGCTTTTCAGCTTAGTTTAAGAGACATTTATATGAAGATCCATTCTGCCTGTCGCCACATTATAATGATTTACTGCATTCTGCAAGTCACTTTCTTTCTCAGCCATTAATACAGCATTTTCTGCATATAACAGCACTTTCACATTCACATTGTCTATTTGTATGCCAACCGCATCCTAACAAGCATCCATAAACGCATTAAACAACCATAGGGACATAACACAACCTTGTATAACACCCTGTTCAAAGCCAAATCATTTGCTCAAAGCTCCATCCACCCTAACTCATGCTTTACTTCCATCACACACCGCCATACTTGCATTTACTAACCATGCATCCACACCATTCTCTCTAAGAAAATTCCATTACATACTTCTATTCACCTGATCATACACTTTCTCCAAATCAATGAATGCACAATAAACTTTCTTCCTTAAGACCATACATCTCCCCATCACTTGTTGCATTGCAAATATCTGGTCCTGGCATTAAAACCACATTGCACACCCCAAATTTTGTCCACAGTTTTTTCATGCACCCTCTCAAATAAAACTCCTGAAAAGTTTGCTTGGAATACTCAACAAACTAATGGCCTTATAATGCTTACATTCATTCTAACTGCCTTTGCCTTTGTACAAAGAAACAATGACAGCATTCTTCTAGTCATTAGGAATGTTTGAAATCCCAGCACAAACACTGAACAACTCGCACAATCTGGTATCATTACTGATAAATAATAACCTACTTACATTTTTTCAATTTTAACCACAATTTTTTAAAATATATTTTCAAACCTCTCAAATAAATGGTAATAATTATTAGTCAAACACTCACTCCACTGACTCTCAAGTCTTTACTATGTAATGTGAAACAACAATTTCCCCAAAGGTTTACAGTTATACTTAGAAACAATTTTGAAACCCTTACCTTAGAAGGCAGCTGCTCTCCCTACTGGGTTAGGGTGCCTGACGATGGCCCACCAAAACTGGTTATCCACTTCCTGTCTGCTAACATGTCCAAATCCTTGTGCCTCATCACCATCCTTCAGTTTTTGTCTATTTAATATTGGTATTTGAAGTGAAATATATGTTGCTTGATTCCAGAACCAAACCAGCTCAAGAGCATGTAGAAAAAGGGCTTTCTTTTTTGAGAAAGGGCTTTGATTTCTGCGCTTATCCATGGCCTGGAACCAACAGTATGATTAAAGAAACGAACCATGAAGATCTTGAGGTAAAGCAACAATATATGAACTCTCTTTTCTTGGTGCTAGTGAATATAATTACTTTAGATTATTATTTTATAACTTTATATACAGGAAAGGTGGATAGAATATATAAAAGGAACGAACAAAATATGACTTTTCCAATTAAAACAGTTCACATTTTACATTGCTGCCATTATATTATCATTGTTTTATTGCTATGGCTACAATGGAACTATGGAATTGTTTTAGCTTCTAGGATTATAATTAATTATGAGACTAAGCTGGTTCAAAATACTCTTTTTTTTTAACATAGATACTCATTTCATTTAAAAGTTCAAATCTCTGAGTCTTTAAAATATTATATATGAAAAAAGTGCATTGAGCAAAAACATTTAGTGATAAATAAAATGATAGAATATTAGGAAAATGGTAG
>CABFWO010007330.1:0-25961 GCA_902155825.1 Timema genevievae | reverse complement strand
TTTGGCAATTCAATTTGGGATTAAAAGTATGTATCTATAAAACTATTATAAAATATGGGGAATTATTAAGATCTCTCTTAACCCTCGATGGATTAAGAATCTAGTTCTAGTAGATGGTTAAAAGATTCCACATTTAATTCTTCACAACTGGGTGTTATTATAATTTACCGTTAAAGTTTTATATCTAAATAACTAATTAATCGTAAATAAAAATTGTTAGCGTATTTCATAATCCTCCACTAATATCGAAAATATTAGTTGGATATAACATTACAATAGGATATTTAAATTTTCCATAGCTTGGTATCCAAACAAACTCTATGAGAAATTTGAAACTACTTGGTTTTATCTTCTTTAATATTAATTTTACACCGCGTCGGATGCTTATGTACTAAATTACGTTATTATATTATGGATGAGGATGGTTGAATTTAGAAGAAGTGTACCCATATTTGTGTGAAGGGATAGTGGAAAGCCATTTAGGATAAATCACTCATATTTCACTCGGCTGAGATTTGAACCCCGATCTCCCTGTCATCAGCAGTCCCACTCTATCGTAAGAGTAGAGCCTTAGGACGTGCGGCCACCAAGGCGGGGTTCACACTTGTCGGAATATATTTGATGTAAGCTCATTTAGACGGCTATTAGGAGAAACAAGAGGAGATACTTCAAGGAATGTAAAACTCAGAATGTACAGAACAATAATTTTACCGGTTGTTCTATATGAGTGTGAAATGTGGTCTCTTACCTTAAATGACGAAAATAAATTTAGGATGTTCGAAGACAAGGTATTTAGGAAGGTATTTGGTCCAAAAAGGGATGAGGCTACTGGGAAGTGGAGGAAGTTAATTAACTATGAGTAACATACCCTGTACTCGTCACAAGCCATTGTTAGGACTATCAAGTCTTGCAGGTTACGATGGACAGGACATGCAGTGCGAA
This sequence comes from Timema genevievae, assembly GCA_902155825.1. Classification (NCBI taxonomy): domain Eukaryota; kingdom Metazoa; phylum Arthropoda; class Insecta; order Phasmatodea; family Timematidae; genus Timema; species Timema genevievae. Next base: position 25,019 of record CABFWO010007330.1, on the reverse strand, counting down.
TGGGAGATTCTAGAACTGTGTTCAGGGTAGTGGGTGACTGGAAAGCCCAGTGGGAAGATACCATTGGGAAGACCTAGACGAAGATGGGAGAACAACATTAGAGTGGACAATGGAAGGGTAGGGTGTAATGAGGTGGCGTGGATAGAACTAGTTCAATATAGGGGTAGGGTGTAATGCGGGGGACTAGATATAACTACCTCAAGATCTGGATAGGGTGTAAAGAGGTGGACTGGATAGATCTAGCTCAAGATAGGAATAAGGTATAATGAGATGGACTGGATAGAACTAGTTCAATATAGGGATAGGGTGTAATGTGGTGGACTGGATAGAGCTAGCTCAAACTAAAGATAGGTGGCATACTTTTGTAAGTGTGGCAAAGAACTTTCGAGTTCCTAATGACATAAAGTAAGTAAGAAGATACTTCCATCCTCAAGTTATAAAATCACAATGGGGTGACCAGTTTATTTGTATTTAGTCTTACCTCATTTATAAAATGGCCAGTTGAAAGGACAGCACTATGCTCCATAAGAATGTCACCACGATAAGTTCTGGTGCCTCATCATCGCCAAAGCCTCATGTCGACAAGGGAAATATCTTTGAGAAAAGGGGAGAGGACAAATGTATGTGACATAGATCAGCCCCTGAACTTTATTGGCCACATTTATTCCCCATGGGAACTCACATAAGAGGTCATTTCCATACAGTTTTCTCACCCAAAAGTGATTCTGTCCACACATGGTAAAGAAGATTCTCTGCTGGTCAGTTCCCATAAGGGGTTACAATGGTGTACCCCACGAGGGTAGTTCAAATCCGGGATATATTTATTTCCTTTAGTGGATTTTCTTTTAGCACATTCCAATGGTACCACGTTTTTAGCGCCATACATTTTTATGATTAGTCATTCGACACCTTTTCTCAGTCAGCAGAGTTTCCACCTACTGAGTTAATGGTCCCAGGTTCTATTCCAGGTATGCATAGGCACCAGAACTATGAAGGGCATGGGTACATTGCCCCCCCTCCCCCTCTGATCTCTTGTTGAGGTGGGGGCGAGTTTTAGGAAAAATTGTACAATGATTTACTTATGATTCTTACGACCAGTAACATTGAAAAATCTTGATTATACTCATTCTTTGTATGCATGGATTAATAATTCTTAACATACACACATGAGTCCAACGAGTCGTTAATATAGTGTTTTGTAGCTATGAAAGAAAGTAAAATGTAAAATATGCGTATCATCTTTATAGGAAAACCTTTGATTTAAACAGTTTTGATCAATCAAATTATTAATCTCTATTTGAACCATCAGTTAAGAAAGAGAAATATAGATCAGGCTGAAATAATTATTACTTCAAATTATGTTCATGAAATTTGAATATAATCGGTTGCTGAATATCACTTTTTTAAGGCTAGGACCAAAAATTGTCTTTATTTTGTTTTTATTATTCTTCTACTTTTTTTCTTTCTTATATACATAAATCTCTTTGGGGAAAACCTCTGTAACGGTGTTACAAGTTACGAGCTATAATTTCGTATTAGATTGTAACACACACCCTTCCACGCGCCGTTGCTAACTATATATTTCAAATGTCACACGTCAACTTCAACCTGAAAAGGGCAGTGAGGTTACGTACCGCTGCTGTGAAGTCACAATCAAGAATAGTGTAGGGGAGGGGTTGGCCTTCCCTGCCCCCCTCCACCTGGATTGTTCTCTGAGCATCTAGTCTAGCACCAAACATTCCACTTGCTTCCAGCACCTTCTCGTGCCCCTCTTACCTCACTCTACCATCCCCCTTCCAGTCCTTTGATCCGCTCTCTGCCACGTGACCAGGCTCTAGTACTATATATTTCCATGTTCAGTTGTTATGATTACTCATTATTTCACCGAATTCAGCGAGGTAAGTGACGCTATCTGAATAGATGTGGTCTACGCATTCTTCTTAATTCATTTTCGGCCTAATTATGAAATCTTTTTTAAGTTATCTTTTCGGACTTTAAATGTAATCTTTGCCGTGAGCTTAGAACGTTTTCTTTAAGTCTAATCTATATGGCTAGTGTAAAGCCAATTTTCATCCTTGATTTGAATCCTTTGGAGTCATTGTTTTTCTCGAATTTAAATTTTAAAGTAGTTTCTGTTTCGTCGCTTGGCTGTTTTGTCTTTTCATGAAAACGATTTAGTGAAGGCACTGGCCGTTTGTTTGTTAATAGATGACGTTGTTTGCTACGTTTATATCTTAAAATAATTAACTTTGCTTTCAGGTCGCTAGATAAATAACGTGCCATTTGTAAAAGAGCCACGGGATGGTTAGATAATTTATATTAATGTTAGAGATAGTTCCCATTCAATGTGAGGGCACTATAAAATATTAGTGAAATATGGTTATATATTTAATACTTGATGTTGCTTTCAGGTCACTAGAGAAATTATGTCATTTGTAAAAGAACCACGTGATGGCTAAACCATTTGAATTAATGTTAGAGATAGTTAGAGATGATGTGAGGGCATTATAAAATATCGAAATATGTTTACATCTTTAAAAAAATTAACACTGCTTTCAGGTCACTAGATAACTAGCGTGCTATTTGTAAACAATCCACGTGATGGCTAGGCAGTTTGAATTAATGTTAGAGGTAGTTGCCATTCAATGTGAGGGCACTATAATAGTTAATTTGTTTCAATCATAATATTGACCTGGCGTTTAGCGCTAGATATTGCTAGATGATACCTTGAGGCTAACTTAAATTTATAATGTTAAACTTGTTTCTTTCAATAATTGACATAGTTCAAGGTTCCTTACCTCCAGTTATGTTTCTACAGTTCATTTCGTAGTTGTTCTGCTTGGGCAGTTTTCTGGCTTCTCCATAAAATGTAGTAATTATCCCTGTTCACGCATTTTGCAACTAAATTAGTATTTTTCCTAGGGTGACCATAATTGCTTAAGCCAAAAGTGGGACACCTGACATGCATACATCCCCCCTCACACACACTCACACAAAAATAGGCAAAACATTTCTTCTAGTATTTTAGTGAAGATACAAGAATGACAAATGTTGAAGTCTGGCGCCTTTTCAAGGACCATTCCTTGCTTTTGTCAATAGAGGGAAGGGCGTGGTACATATAATTTCGAGATTTAAGATTATTCATTGTTCGACTTATATTCACCACGGGAGGGTTATACTTGGATTTTAAGAAAAAATGGGTTTTTACATGTTGCTGTTAAAAACTGTGACAAAAGGTAATTTTATATATAAAAAAATCGGGACGAATTTGTGTGTCCCCAAATCAGAACGTAGCCACCCTAATTATTCCTAACTCGGTCTACGGCATCTAGACGAGTAAACATTGTACACGCCATTCTACGCGGATACTTTGTACTTGTTATTATTATATTTCATATGTTTAATAAATACTACTCTTGCTACCTCTATGCTTATTATTTCTCACGGGGAGACTTATAGCAGGGGGGGTCACATCTCTTTTCTCTTTTGAGGTATTTTATGTTGTTTTTTTTGTTTCCTCTATTAGAAAGTTGCGTTGTGCTTTTAACACTCCCTCAGGACGAGTTCTGAAAGAATGAAACTTATGTCAGCTGATTGGGCGGTAACTGTAAATTTTTTTCAAGAGGCAAGTAAAGTATGTTCTTTTAATTGTAAAAGTCATGGTGTGATTTTTTCCTTTTAAAGTTTATCCACCTTTCCTGTACCTTCTTACAATTATAACTTACATACATATACACTGGTATTGAAGTGTTGCGCCCGCTTCAACATGGTTGCCCCAGTGGTCTGCTGTTCCCGCCGTCCACCGGGCCAGCCCACCACCAGCTGGCGACTCCTCTGTAACCCTAATAGCATAGGCTTGGTTCTACAGTTCCCGCCACCTCCTAACGCCCAGGTGATCCTGCTACCACGAGCTGTTGGATCCCGGCTCACAACCCTTTGGGAGGAGCACGCTGCTGTGCCTCTTGAACTAAATTTGCGGGAGGCCTGAGGATCGGGAGAATGGAGCAAGCAACAACATCTTCTACCGCGAGACTGGTTGCGCACCGTGTGGGCATGATTAGAACCAAGTGCAAGAGTCGAGCGCTAGGATTTGGTCGTTGTGCGGCCTGCCATTGACCTAGGTGAAAGCCATCTTTACCGGCGTTCAACACAGGTGAGTACACATCAAGAAGCTACGTACGGAGAGCGCAACACGTGGTCGAAGGCCGAATTAAAGTTTGAAACGTCGGTTCCAAATGGAGCGCGTGATTTGAACTAAGGAAACCAAGGGTATATATACCCAGACATGTTGTGTTTGATTGGAGAGCTTCATTGTCACTATTTTATGCTGTGTTTAACTATATATACTGGTGAATTATCACCAAGTAAATATTCTCGATGGCAGTGCTAGACTGAACTCATCTGACGTCATGGAAGCAGGGAAACTTCGGGCTTATCCTACTATACCTTTCGCCGTTATTAAGACAGTATTGTTAGGACAGTTTGTTTCTGCAAAATTTAACTTTAACGCTGGATTATTTCCATCTAAACTTTCAAACTTGAGATATTTATATAATGAATGATAAGTTTGTTTTTGGGCTTCTCCTATGATTAATTGATTTTGGGCTTCACCTTGTAGATGTTTAAGGTTATCTTTTAATATTTGAATAGTGAAATGCTTTTGCGTAATGTTGTCTCTGAGCTTCTCCCATTCTATATTTTGCTAGGCGTTATTTATGATTTTGGGCTTAACCTCTTGTGATTTATTATTAATATTTAAATATTTTGTGTTGTTGGGTAATGTTGTTTTGGGCTTCTCCCATTTAACGTTTTGTGAGTTAGTATTAATTCTTTTGAGCTTCTTTCGGAATACATATATTAATTTTGGGCTTAACTTTTTATTATTAAAGTGGGTTTATGTATTGTTGTTTTGGGTCTTCTGCCTGTAAATATCTTGCTTGGTATTGTTTGTTTAGGAGCTTCTCTCTTTAATGATTAGTCGATATTTGATCATGTTGTTGAGTGTTTATTTGGTTATATTTTGCAATCAAATCGATAACACGTCTGTATTTTAAACTAATAAAGTTTTGTTTTTGTTTGGAAGATAAATTATTTGAATGATGATATTTTTCTTGTTCCCATTAGAATTTGTGTTATCTTCCTGTTTGTATTATTTGTAACCGACTATTTTGGGGTCGTAGTTACAGTATATACAGGATTTTATATATACATACAAACACCACAGATACACACATAACCTATCAAATATTAGTTCCATGCTAGTAGCATGTTATTTTACATATACTTTTTTTTACACAGCCTAACTTAACATGAGCATAATATAATTCCGCACCACCTCCCCCTTCCCCCACATTTAAAAAGTTCCAATGCCGAAAAATGTATTGTTTGTGAAATATGGGCTCCCCTTTCACAGAGATGAATTAACAGCCGGGAGGACTAGGTGTTTTGTCTGTTCTAGATTTAAGCTAGTTTAAAAATCTTGTGTCGATATAATCAGTTGGTTCAGAAAGTCCATATTAAATACCTCAAATAATTGTTTAAAAAATGATTGGACTATGAACCCATAAAACTAGGTATTTTTACTACCAATTCATGAGGGTCATATATTTTATTGGTTTTTATCATGATCATAAACTGTTCCTAGTCCGTGGCCGGGTCCGACAGGCCTAGTAAGACGATGGCTGAAACAAAATAACTCCAGTAAAGAATGTAAAATGCCGGACGTGAAACTTTAAAGATGCTGTGGTTAGGTGCATTTTGTTGATTTCATTTTTTGTTACTATAATGTCAATTATTGATAGCTATGATTGTTCTTAGATTATGTTTTTGTATTTTGTACAACTAGTGTTATTGAGGAGAATGGTGGAAATAGAAAGGATTTAATGTGAAGAGGACAGCAGGGAGAGTTGTTCTATAGGTGCGTTAGAGACCTGCTATGGAGAAGTGCCCTTGACATGTAAGGAAGTGTTGTACTTTGTACCCATTGTCACATATGCAGCAGAAACATGGTTATTGAATGTAAGAGCGACTAGGAAAGTGGAATGAAGTTTGTGAGGAGCATGTTAGTTGTCACGAGGATAAACAGGGAGTACATGAGATAATATGGTAGTGAAATGAGGATGTGGGAGCACTTGAGATAGTAGAGGAAACGAGAATGAGATGGTATGGACATGTAATGAGGATGGTGGAGCACATGAGATAGTAGAGGAAGCAAGACTGAAATGGAATGGGCATGTAATGAGGATGTTGGAGTACGTGAGATAGTAGAGGAAGTAAGACTGAAATGGAATGGGCATGTAATGATGATGTTGGAGCACATGTGTGCAAGTGAGAGGATAAGAATATAATCAATTAAAGGAGGATGAATGGTGGAAGGACAGAGAGAAATGGAGGTATTTTACCAAAGTGACCTGGCCACAGGCCGGAAACAGTTGATTATTGTGGGCAACCTATTGATTAGATATGAATAACGCTTGAACTCAACATTTCTCTGCTGGTGCTAGTTGGGCAGGCAGATGAATATTGTGCAAGGGAACAGTAATTGAACCTTTATTGGCGAAAGAATGAGTGTTGTGGAGTGACCTTTAAACAATGAAGTTATCAGAATTTTCAAATAATTAACTTGGATAGATTAGTCCTTTCCATAATTTGTTAATGTTGTGTTAGTTGTTAGATTTTAGTTTATTCATACATAATCTATATCTCATTTTAACAATATGGCGATAGCACAAATTGACTGACACTTAACCCTTTTAGTGGCAAGGACCAATTTGATCGGCTTTGTCTTCTATCGTTAAAAGTGGCAGAGTGGATGTGGTCGGCCTTCCAGATTGCGCTATTTCTGGTGCTTCCTGACAGATGGAGTTTACAAGTTATTCAACACTAGAAATAAAACATTCCACTCTATTATTTTTTAAGAAGTTGGCAACATAAATCACCGGTTACAAAAATGATGAAAGAGCTGTGGCATTCTTAGCAAACAAAATGTGGAATAGACCTGGCACTCTTTGCGTGTGAATCCGCAATAGTCCGTGGTCCTAAGGTGGTTAATTTGGTGCCAACCTTTGGGCAGTTCATGGATACATACAGTTTTATCACTATTAGCCCATGAACCATGTAAATTAAGTGTGCCACTACCACAATCCAAGTTTGCTAATGTGTTAGGGATGAGGTAGGTTGAATTTAGAGGAAGTGTACCTGCATTTTAGTGGTTGGGCTATGTATTAAGAAGAGAGAAGGGAATTATAAAACATGTGTAGACCAATCTAGGGAGACCAGAGGTATAAAGGCCACCAAAGCTCAGGTGTGATGATGGAATGAGGAGTGACCTAAGACTATTGGATGTAGACGAGACGACTGCTGTCGAAAGAAAAATGTGGAAGAAGCTAAAGAGCGAGGCTATGAACCGACTGTGGTTCAGATGGCCAGAAAGGTATGCATTTGCGTGGAGGGAGCATGCAAAACAATGTAGGAAAAACCGACCTCAGTACATTTGACTGAGATTCTCATCCTGATCTCCCCGTCATCGGCAGTCCAATATATATTTGAGAGTGATGCCTTAGACAATGAGGCCACCAAAGCGGGTATTTAAATGTCGGACAATACGAGATGCTATAAACGACCAAGACATTTTATTGACCTTCAAATATTTCTAAGACTCACCAAGACCTCAAATTAAATCCATAAGACTGGGATATTTTGTTTTATATTTATTAGGATTAAACAAATTTAAAAAAAAGAAGGCAGCAATGAATAGACAGTAAGTTTACATTTGGAAATATTTTGAAGCGAGTTATAAAATATGTTGAGGTGAATCACTTTACAGATATACTTGCCTATACAGAACATAAACACAGTTATAATAAAGCTACAATTAACACCCAAATAAATGTTTGTAATACGGTAAAGTATGAAGAGCTGTTGAGACAGAAGACTATTTAAAGTTGTTGCGTTGTCTCTCTGCCTGGACATCTTCATCGACAAGTTGTCTCCAGGGTGTTTGAAGAACCAATGAAATATACTGGAATGAGACAGAATCACAATCATTATTAAAGAATCATATGTATGAAAAAAGTGCATTGAGTAAAAACATTTAGTAATATATAAAATGATAGAATATTAATAAAAAGATAGATCACAAATAAAAATAAAAACACTAACACATATTTACACACACTTCAATATTTCAATTTTATTATAGCATCTTCCTCAGGAAGTAGTAGTAATTAGACTGAACAGGATGTTGTCTTCAGTGATGCCAAATTGATTGGTAAGGATGAAAACTTCTCTGGTGGAGTTGAAATTCCCTGAATGATTCTCTATTACACTATGGATGGTAGGTGGTGCTGGTGTAGTCTCTGGGTTGAAATTAGCAAATATTATTCCATCAGCAGTATTAAGCCAACTACCAGTCCACCTCGGTGTGTCGATGAGTGAATCTGTGTATACATGGTACTCACGTCCCTCCTGTATGTTTCCATGGTGCTAAGGGCCTGGTCCACGTCCTCCCTCTCAGTGTACTCAGCCAGCATCTTGAAGACACTCCCCTGACACTGTAAGAGGTGAGTCTCAGAGCGCGCAACCAGCTCTAGAGGACTGCGATCACCCTTCATTCTCTGATTGGCCGCCACGATCCTGTCCGGGGACTTGAGTAGCTCCTCTACCAGCAAAGGCTGGCACGACACGCCCAGGGCGCAGTGGAGGGGGGTCGAGTCGTCGACAGTACGCTGGAAACACGAAACAGGTTTTGAGTCTCAGTTGTGGTAAATGTTTGAACAATAAACAATTTTTGACTTCCATTGCACTGACCCAGGTTTGTGTCCTCGGTAAGGCAGAGATATATCAGAAGTCTGAAAGTGCTATCTTGACAAATGACAAATTATATCAGAGTATGCCTGTGGAGAGCTCAAGAGATTTTTAGAATTGAGTTCCTAACATCACCAATACATTAATCCTCTTTCACTCTCCGTCAATGAGTGTATCACAATAGACCCCCTCCCCCTCCCTCTTTATTCCCCACTGTTATGGTAAATAGTGTAACACTATTACAAGCATATCATATTATTTAACAATGAAAAATAGAGAAGTAAGTGCAAATTTAATTAAGAAAACCCACTTAGGGAAAGAGGTAGAATGTGGGAAGAATCGAATGCACAAAGGTGACCACTTCCTTTCTACTGTCTTCAATAGTAGAAGCAATCACACACACATTGAAACATACATTTTAACACAAATTAAGTAATATTTCGGCATTGTTGCCTTTATCAAAAGAGAAGAGGGAATACACCTTACACAAACACTTAATTTACTCCATTTTGAATAATCACAAAAAGAGAAGTGGGAATACATTTTACACAAACAATTAACTACTTCAGTTTGAATTCAAAAAGAGAAGAGGAATACACTTTACATAAATACTAAACTACTCCATTTTGAATTCACAAAAAGAGAGAAGGAATACACTCTACACAAAATGGAGTAGTTTAGTGTTTGTGTATTGTATTTCCTTTTCCCTCTTTTTAGTTTGATAAAGACAAAAAAGATGAAATATTACTCTATTTGTGTTTAAATGTGTGTGTGTGTTACTCTATTTGTGTTTAAATGTGTGTGTGTGAGTATTTCTACAATAAAAGAAAGAAGAAAGGAAGAAAACATAATATCATATTAGCTAACTTGTTTTATTTCACAATTTTTTTTTCCTTTCTATCTAATATTAGTCCTAAATTTGTTTGGAGGAACCAGAAAATATTAGGATTTTTGCAAACACTTAATTTTATTTTACTTTTTTTCATGCCTCATAAAATCTGGGGTAGGGCTAAGATTCAGGCAGGTTAACGCAAGTGAATTTTTTCCAAGCTACTTTCCTTATCCTTGCACCTTAGCTTGAGTAATTAATAATAGCCTTTGTGTTAAATACGCGACTTAAGCAAATGCTAATGATGGTAATTTTTTTGTCACCGCGTCTTACCGCCCGTTCAGGTTATATGCATATGTACTAATTACGCTAATGTGTCAGGGAATAGAAAGGTTGAATTTAGATGAAGTGTACCCACATTTTCATAAGAGGTGCATGAGAAAATATTTAGGATAAGCCGTCCTAGGTACACCGGAACAGGGTTCGAACCTTTATCTCCCCGTCATCGGTAGTCTATTGAATTGTTAAAGAGAGATGTGTTATGCCATGTTGTCCTAGAAGCAGGTGGTGATTTGTTGATTGCAGATGGCAGGGCCAATCACACCAGTGTAGCATACTATGAACAAGAAGTCTAGGGTTCAATCTACTACTTTACATTTAATGTTTCATCTAGAGTGTATCCCGCAAGTAATACAACCACATTCACACCAAAATTTGACATATTTAATTGCTCTATCTTACTTTGATTGTTATGTCAGCGCCATTCATCACCAGAAGAGCAACTGTCGCAACGGAGGTTTCTCCCTGTTTCCTCATTGCTGAGAAGTGTAAGGGAGTTTCTGGAAGTAAAAACAATCTCTGTACTCTTACTGAAATGACTGATAACAGAGAACAAGTATGGTGCACCAGCGCAAGACTAGGTTAGAACATTATCATGAAACTGACCTCCGTACAAGTTTCTCTGGTTCACATTGAAACGAGGGTTTCCGTTGTCGTCTTTTAAGGCAAGTAATTCAGCCATTACTTTGGCGTGTGTGTCTCCACAGCTACAAAGGTAGTGGAGCAAGGTATTACCTGATTGATCCACCTGAAACAGGTTGTTACAAGCAGCACTGCTGATTACTCACATTGTTACAAGCAGCGCTTCTGATTACTCACATTTTTACAAGCAGCGCTGCTGATTACTCACAGTGTTACAAGCAGCGCTGCTGATTACTTACATTGTTACAAGCAGCGCTGCTGATTACTCACAATGTCACAAGCAACGCTGCTGATTACTCACACTGTCACAAGCAACTCTGCTGATTACTCACATTGTTACAAGCAACACTGCTGATTACTCACATTGTTATAAGCAACACTGCTGATTACTCACATTGTTAAAAGCAACACTGCTGATTACTCACATTGTTAAAAGCAACACTGCTGATTACTCACATTGTTACAAGCAACACTGCTGATTACTCACATTGTTACAAGCAACACTACTGATTACTCATATTGTTACAAGCAACACTGCTGATTACTCACATTATTACAAGCAACACTGTAGAGAGATCTTTTAGGGCTCAGAAACTAACCTCATTAATATTTTCTCCTATTTCTAGAAGTGATTCAGCAATGTATCTTGCCACGATACGCTCTTCGTTGGCGAACATGCAGGCCAAGAAGAGGGCAGATTGACCTTGATGGTTCAAAGCAGTCAACCCATTCTGGATTTTCTTTAGTCTCTCGACAAACGCATAAAGTATGGTGTAAGCCCTTTTGCCGTGTTTGGACCAATTAGCGACGAGTATCATCAGCTGTCTACAACACAAGACATGGGTCAACTTGATCAGGTTTCTGGGAAAACAATTCTCAACTAGTGCAGAGGATGTAAGTTAAAAAGCTGTCAGAAATTTGAGTGGATTATGTTGACAACGGACAGTTATATAAGTTGGTGACATTTCAAAGCAGGAAATTGCTCTGCCAAAGGATCTTACAACCAATGTCCAAGGAACAGATATCCTTCTCAGGCTCCTCTCGTACATCATGGCTGCATCCTCTGAGTGTAGCCACGCAAGTAAACACATGCAACAGTCAATTTAGGAACTGATGACCCTGTGCCTGCCATCAATCCCTGTCATCACCGGACAGTGAACGGGGAATACAAGACACATTGTATTTTACTACATTTTTATATAAACCCATTTACCACATAGCCAACACTTTCCGATGATTTGTTAACAGCCAAATGCAAAATGTTTTCAAGAGCACACACATTTTAGGAATAGGTTCAGGTGCCAAGGTAGCCATGTGCTGCATATCAGAAACAGTAAGTGCTGAATTATTGTCATATTTGTCTAAAGACTTTATATATGTTTCATATTGTTAACGCTGTTAGTAAAATGCTATAGAAACCATGCCTGAACCATATTATCGTTGTTTTAAGGAACCTGATATTTTAATTGTGATCATTATTTGAAAACCTTTTCGATCTACAAGATAAATAATTTAATGTACAAGCAGACAAATATGATCTCTACAGATACCAACTAAAGCTGATGATATGGTTTCAATCTACTCTTTTACTTCAATATATTTTAAATAATCATTTATGTAACAACTACTTTAGTTTTAATACATGGCTTGTAACAATTCTAACATGTTCTATGTATACAATTTTACCTTATTTATTGTCATTCTACATTTAATGTTTTTGATCCAACTTCCTTATAAGTTATTTTTAAATACGAATTAATAATTTTATAATCACGGTGTCACATTTAAAATATAATCTCTCCACACATTTCACCAATTTAAGACTTTATTTATTTTTTAAAAACAGTTTAAAGTGTAGCAATCTGACGCCTTAGCTCAGCCAATAGCATGTCTGCCTACTGAGCTAAGGGTCCAGGATTCGATTCCCAGCATGGCCAAAGATTTATCATTGGTGAAATTTGGGTTTACCCATTCACAGTGATGAATTAGCGGCCTGGGACTGGATGTTGTGCTTGTTCTAGTATTAAGTTAGATTATAAGGCATGTGAAGCTACAACAGGCCTAGCAAGCCGGCAGTGGGAAATATATGGCCTGAATAAAAAACCGACCCTGGCCACAGGATGGAAACTGTAATGGATGTAAAATAAAGTTTAAAGTGTAACAATCTAATTGAAGTCATTGTCTTCTTTGAGTATTCCTTAAAATTGAATTGGCTGAAGTTTAAATAATAGTATCCAAACAAAAAATGTGTTGTGAATAAAATCTTTGAATCATAGGTATACAAGTAGTATTTATTAAAGTATTAGTTCTAAATTATTCTCCCAATTAATACATCAAGATATTATATGACAATGAAATTCTTTTCAGAAAGGGGAAGGTGTTTTTTTTGGCGGAGTTTTTTTTTCACTGCATCTTACTACCGGTTTGGGATACATGCCTATATACTAATTACTATAATGTGTTAGGGATTAGGAAGGTTAAATTTTGAGGAAGTGTACCCACATTCACATGGAAGGAGAGTGGAAAACCGTTGGAAATATCACCCTCAGTATACCCGACCGGGACCAACCCCCAATATCCCTGTCATCGGCAGTCTAGTCAACTGCAAAAGTAGCGCCTTAGACGGTGTGGCCACTGAAGCAAGTCTTGTAATGGGGATATTGTTATAAGCCTATTGATTGCAAGTGAACTTATCATAGTCTGGTCTGTATACTAAACCAAGAGCAGGACATTTCATCCACCACTGCCATTTCCTGCTTTTCCAAACAGTAACCTAGAACACTTCCTGTTAAGATCAGACGTTGTCTTAGTCATCGCGGAGTTCAGTTCACACCAAATATAGGATATAGATCTCTCTTGCGTAGAGGGCTTGTTTTATCTTGATTATTATATTGGGATATATTTCAAAAAGTAAAACCATTTAACTTCTAAGCAGTAGCTCAAAATAGACATTTCTAATTTATCACAATTTGGTGGAAATATTGGTCAAATGTTATAAACATAAATACTCTAATTTGAGTAAATTTTTTGCTAATTAATTATTGTGGTTAACATTCTCCCCCCTCCCCCCTTCTTATGGTTAAAGATAAAGAGTATTTGTGTGCGTCAAAAAGTGTCACCTACTCTCAAATATACAATGAAAGAACATTTTGCAATTAAAGTTTGAAAGTTTGTGATCACTTACGTGTCTCCGTGTTTTTCATCTCCCATTGCTAGTTTGTCATCTGTCATGTTAGCAACATGTATCAAGGTGATCCAGTTGTGAGACTTTACACGTTCGTTCATCCTCTTCATTAGTCTACATTTACCAGTGGTATTGATACATTTGGGGACGCCTAGGTGAGATGAGACAGTCCCCTTACGTCCACCTTGTCTCAGGTTGGGTTTGAGAACTGTATCGCTAGGAGCGTCATGGACTGTAATGGCCACACAGTCCTCTGCCGCCAGTATCTTGGCTATCTCTTCTGGCGACTCTTGCTCCAACAACGAGCAAAGTATGTTTTGCCGCAGTGAGCTTTCCATCACCAGTTCCTTGATGATGTCTTCAAGTTTCTCGTTCTGATCTGCTGGCAAGTTATTTACTTTCGTGGTGAGACGTTCCAATATCTCGTCCCAATTCTCGTTCAGCGAAGAGTCGGACCCAGTCGCAGGTGAGTCGGCCGGAGAACTGTGCGTGTCCAGATGGGGGGAAAGGACGGAAGAGTTTGACAGGCTGGGGGGTGAAGACACATAAGAGCTGGGAGAGCAAACTTGGTTATCTGAGGATATGTTACCGATGGAGGAAACATTGGATTGGGGAGAAATCGCAAGTTTGGAGAATTCATAGCTATCAGAAGACGGCAAACTGTTTGCTGCATTGAAAGTGGGTGAGATGTTAGATCTGGGAGAAACTGATGAGTAGGTGCTCGTTGAGTTCAGGTGAGTAGATAAGACTCTAGGTTCAGTAGTTGAGAAACTTGACGATCTAGCAGAGTGAAGGGGTATAATTGTATCAGATATGTGATCGTAGGGAATATTGAAATATTGAGAGGGGGGTGTAGGTGATGGCCACATTATGGGTGGGTTGTTTTTGTCTTTGTCAGAAAAATCTGATGCATTACTGGGCGATGTATCTTGAAAGAAGATATCGGAGGAATATTCTGAAGAGCCGGGGGAGATACCAGCGAGGATGTTGTTGGCAGGACATTGTTCATTTTCATCGAGGTGTATAATGGACTCGAGGTCTTCAAATCTTTGATCAATCGACGTTTGGTTTAGTCTGCAAAGAAAAAGAGAACTAAGAGTTTGTGTTTGATTTTATCTACATAAATAAACTAAAAATTGCTTTTGGGATGAGTAAGGTTGAAATTAGAGAAAGTGTACCCACATTTGTGTGAAAGAAGAGTGGAGAAACATTAAAGGAAAACTACCCTGAGTACACCTGACCGGGATTCTAACCCCGATATTCCCAACATCGGCTGTCCAGTCTATTGCGAGAGTGATGCCTTAGGTCATGCAATCACCAAAGTGGGTGACACAGTAAATTAAAGACATGTTTCAAGCGCAGCCTAAGTTCAGTTACATTGTGTCTGCAAAGCATCTGTTGACGATCACTTACTGACAAGGCTGTGACACATATTGCTGTCGTTGACACAGGTTGGTGGTTGACGTGTAAGAATTTATTTCCTGGAAAGTAAGAAGGTGATTAATACCGACTATGTGATGGTTTTAGAATGTAATAAGTCAATAAACATATCTGAATAAAATACTAGATTTAATACACTTGCAGGGTGACCTGGTGGTCTAGGGGTAAGGTGTCAGACTTCTGTGCTGAGAGTCCGGGGTTCAAACCTCGGCCCCGGCACAGATTTATCTGATTGCCAAACCCTTCCTTCACCTCTGACAAGACGTGTATTAATCACAACTTGTGAATGTGAGGAATGCCAGGCCTCCACCGTGGTTCGGATTCCACGTTAAACTGTAGGTCCTCCATTTCATCTCACAATCACCCTACCATTACACATTAGCGTAAGTGCGTATAACCCGAGTGGGTAGTAAGACGCGGTGCTAATAATAATAATAATAATAATAATAATACACTTGCATTGTAAACTTACTGTGTGATAGGGTTTGTTGGAGGAATGTGTGATGAGGGCAGGTACATTGGCTTCATGTGTGTTAGTGTGGGAATATTTGTAACTATTCCGAACAGCCCCGACCTCGGCGTAGGGCGAATTCATCTGTAAACAAACAAATCGAACCACACGCTCAAACCTTGGTGTCAGAACTGACATTTTAATTTTGTGACTGAGCCATTAATATATTATACTTTTCCACTAAATGATTTGATAGTATATCCCTGGGCAGAATTTTTTGTTATCATCATGTTTTACTACCCGTTCAGGTTGTAGGTATTTGAACTAATTACGCTGATGTGATAGTGATAAGGAAAGTTGAATTTAGGATAAGTGTACTCACATTTGTGTGGATGGAGAGTGAAAAAGCATTTAGGAAAAAACACCCTTGGTACACCCGACCGGAATCGAACCCCGATCTCCTTATCATCAGCTGTCCAGTATATTGTGAGAGTGATGCCTTAGACCAGAGATCCCCAACATTTTTGTAACTTAAAGCACATTCAAAACTAACGGTAGTGTGGCGGGGACCAATCACTTTTTCAACTAAATTTATAGCCGAACATAATTCTTAATCATATTCTGAAAATTGAAAAATAACACCTGGACACGGGAATCGAACCTGGGATTTTTGGCTTAGTGCGCCAATGCTCTAACCACAGAGCTATCCAGGAATCATCCCGTTCCCAGGGTCATTCTTCACTCATATTTTAAGGCTGAGCCTATGATGGACATAGCGGAAATCGTCGACTACAAGTATGTGATTATATTAATATCACGAGCTATCTATCAGATAACGCAGCCATCTTCGACTCAGTAGTTGGCATATTGCTGCCATTTGTATAATTATTATAATCATACAGGATTGCATATTAAGAATTAAATAGCCAAGGCTATTATTTATGCTTTTAGTGAGGATTAGTCCTACTAGATATCATATTCTGAAATTTTAAAATTGACACCTGGACACGGGAATCGAACCCAGAACTTTTGGCTTAGTACGCCAATGCTCTAACCACTGAGCTATCCAGGATCCAGGTGTCATTTTTCAATTGGTTGGGGACTCCTGCCTTAGACTATGCAGCCACCGAAGCAGGTGGTATTAAATAACTAGTCAAAATGATTCGTCTAGCTTACCTCGAGGCGTTTATTCATGGACTTCTTCTCAGCTGGCCAAGGTCCCCTTTCCCTCAGATGTTTTTCCTCCACAGTTTTGGGAGTTATCTTAGCAGGCAAGATGTTTTTACTCGGTGACATGGTGTAGTTTCCAGCTTTTGGGAGAGTTGTGTTGGTTGTCACAAATACAGCTGTTCTGTTCTTCTTGACAGTTTCACTGGCCACAGCAACACTCGATACAAAGCACGTGTTTGGTGCAGCTTTAGGTTTCTTCATTCCAGCTTCAGCTTTAATTTCAACTTTATTTAATAAACCCTTGAGTTGTGTTTTGTCTTTTTTCAGCTCAGCTGCAGATACACTCTCATTATATTTAGCTGCATCTGTAGTTACAATTACATCTTTATTAAGTGCATTTTTTGATACTTTTTCACTTTCTTTTACTGCATCCTTAGGTACAATTTCATCTTTCTCTAATGCAACCTTAGATGCAGTTTCACTTCCTTTTACTGCATCTGTAGGTACAAGTTTATCTTTCTCTAATGCAACCTTAGATGCAGTTTCACTTCCTTTTACTGCATCTGTAGGTACAAGTTTAACTTTCTCTAATGCAACCTTAGAAGCAGTTTCACTTCCTTTTACTGCATTCTGTAGGTACAAGTTTATCTTTCTCTAATGCAACCTTAGAAGCAGTTTCACTTCCTTTTACTGCATCTGTAGGTACAAGTTTATCTATCTCTAATGCAACCTTAGATGCAGTTTCACTTCCTTTTACTGCATCTGTAGGTACAATTTCATCTTTCTCCAATGCAACCTTAGATGCACTTTCACTTTCTTTTACTGCATCTCTAGGTACAATTTCATCTTTCTCTAATGCAACCTTAGATGCAGTTTCACTTCCTTTTACTACATCTGTAGGTACAAGTTTATCTTTATTTGGTGAATCTTTTGATGCACTTTCCCTTCTTTTTAATGCATCTGTAGGTGCAATTTCATCTTTCTTGAATGCAACTCTTGGTGCAGTTTCACTTCCTTTTACTGCATCCTTAGGTACAATTTCATCTTTCTCTAATGCAACCTTAGATGCAGTTTCCCTTTCTTTCACTGCATCTGTAGGTACAATTTCCTCTTTCTTCAGTGAATATATTGATGCTGTTTCACTATCCATCACCAAGCGGGTGGGTATTTCTTTATTTTCCTTTAGAACAAGTGCAGACGCTGAGCACTCCCCTTTAAACACAGAGTCGCATGATGTCCCCTCAATCTTGAGTAAGTGTTTGATGGTTGGGAGCCTTGGCTCGGTTTGTTGGTTCTTTTTGTGTCCATGCCAGGGCTGGCTAGACCCTATCCTCCATCCTGAATGGACCATGGTGGTAACTACAGTGTCTGCAACAGACAAACGCATCAACATTACTTATTCAGGTAACACTATACAAAAGTAAAATAGTACAAAATTTAATAGAAAACGATACAGTAAAATTTAAACATACTTAATACTGTTTTGAAATACAAACACTATGTTTTATTAAAATGTAGTTAGAATTTAGTCATCCAAGCATGATTCTTGCAGATAAAGCTTACAGTTGTTGTTTAGCTATGAAAAAATATAATGGGGTGTTAATATATATATATTTTTTTAAAGGATCAAATTTTAAAACTGTGATGGCTGATAGTTTGGAACCTCTAAGGGCGCGTACATACAGAGAGCAGCTCGCAACGGCAACGCAACGAAAACGCAACGTAAACTGCAGTTGCTCGTGTAGAGCACACAGAGTTGAATGTAACCGTTTATACTGCGGGAGACGAGAGGACGACTGCAACGCAACTGCTGGGAAACTCGCGAACCTCCAGTTTCCCGGGCACGACATGCTGTAAACCAGTTTACAGAGTTCCTTAGTTGCTCTGTGTGTGTGTGGAGGATCAAGTGAGTGAAATGGCTGCTGCTGAAGAAAATAACATAATATTCGTTCAAGTTGTAGAAAAATATCCGTGTTTATATGATCCTACAGTTAAAGGATATTCACAGAAAAATGTTACAGACAAAGCTTGGTGTGCCGTCTCTGTTGAATACAAAGCAAGTGGTAAATAGAACATTATTTTATATATAAACAATGATTTCATTTCATAATGAAATCAGTTGCGGCTCTTGAGTTTGAGCATGGGAGGTTCTGTTTAAGGTGGAGGGAGGGGATACAAAATGGGGAAGGGAAAATTTCAATAAATTGGTGGCAAGAGCCCAATAGGAAGCGTCTTCGCTTTCGTTTCCGCCGTCGATGAATGAAAAACAAAACGACAGCCTCCTTTTCTGACGACGACATCTCGTAAACTGACAGCAAACGAATTTTACCCTATATGGACACTAAAGGCAACTAGAAACCAGAAACTACCACGAAGCAACCAGTAGAACTAAAGTTATCGTTGCGTTGCCATTGAGCGTTGCTCTCTGTATGTACGCGCCCTAAGAGTGATGATAATATGACTATATTTTTTACAATTACATATTTCAGCTGTGGAAACGACACCTCTAATTATCATACACACTTGTTTGATAAGTTGATATAATTTAGTTGGAGTATTTTAACTGTTGCATTAAAAATAGGACCAGTAATCTAATCTTCATTATATTATCACTATATTTATAAATCCCAAGTGTGTTCATTTATAGAATACATATCGACCCAAATCCAGAATATTACAGGATTACACTACTAGATAAATTTCCAAAGTAATAACAAAGTAAAGGAAAAGTTTAATTTTATTTGTTTAGTTTAATCTATACCCCTCCTCCATACTATTGTGTCTATTGAGAGTTGTAACCAAACCTAGATTTTTTTTAAGAAGTCCACTTTCGATCGTCAATATTGATTAAAGGTCACTCACTATCAATTGACATTCTAGAAATATCTTATTTGGTTTACCGTATTCCTTTGATTCTAAAATTCACTCCCCCCCCATTTAAACGTCTCTAAAAATGGGGGTTGCGTCTGAAAATCACAGTTCTTTTTCAACCAACGTTCTCGATAGCTCAAAAGACAATATATTATGGGATAGTAAAGATAATGCTCGGAAAAATCAAAATTATATTGATTCAGAAGGTCGAGCTGAATAACATAACTAATGATAAATAATATACTACTATTGTTGTTAGTAAATTTAATAATTCTTTGATAAAAATACTTTGAGTATTGAGTATTTTAGCATTTTATTGTTATTTTATTAGACTCAAAGAAATATGGTATTTAATATAAAGTTAATCTAAAAAGTTATCAAAAGCTTCAAATAATACTTCCATATGAATTAGAGTATAATTTATCATTACATTACTATTTAAACAAAGCTACAAATTTAATACCGATACTAATGTGCCCAGTATTTTTTTCCCCTCCGCAATTGTGGCAACATGATTTTCCAGTTTTCAAATAATGGCCTTAATATTAAAAAAAATCAAATTCTATATCCCTGCACCACTGGTGCTGTCAATAAAAATGTTGACCGTCCAAATTATGTTTAACTTTTAATGAAATTCCACTCTAATACTTAGTAACACATCATTTATGATAAATTGTGTCGATGAGCCTAACACGAAGAAAACATTTCTTATATCAACATTTAGAATTCAGATTTATCTTTAAATAGGGGAATATTTTCTCCTCCCCAACTCCCCTTTTATGGTGCAGACTGTTGAGTATATCACACAACAGATTACAATTACAAATAAGCAGTGTTGACAACTCTAAACTTATTTCTGCAAAGGTCAAGCCGATGATAGCTTAAGAATGAGCTTGAGTTCCTAGAAAAAACCAACTTAAAAACAACAACAGATCTAATATTGATTGGTTCAAGCTGTTATCTACAATGTTACAGATGTCCTGAAAATGTTCGGTGGATTTTCATGGCAGATTTGTTAAGTCCCTAATGCATAAATATCTTTAAATAAATAATATAAGTTTAGTTATCTTTAGCTTTGTCTGTAGTAGACAAAAGGACATTTATTTTTGAACAGTCAACATAGCTGAGCTCTCTTTCTCCCATATGTATTCATCCGCCAGATCTTGTAGTCTGCGGCCGTCACTTTAGATGGATATTTTGGACACAGAAAATATTATGACCTAATCTAAAAACATTACATTTTATCAATGTTGACCGAAAAATAAAAAGTTTAGACTATATTTTCTTTACCCGCCGAGGACGGGGAGATCGAGGTTCGAATCTCGGTCGGGTGAACTGGGGGGTTCCCTAAATGGTTTTCCACTCTCCTTCCACGCAAATGCGGGTTCACTTCCTCTAATTCAACCCTCCCTAATTCCTAATCCATTAGCGTAATTAGTACTTAAGCGTATAACCCGAACGGGTAGTAAGACGCGGTGCTAATATTATTATTATATTTTCTTTAAGTTTATTTCTATCAAAATCCTTCTCTAGTAGGAGAGGAGAATGGACAGTGACTCATTGAGAAGTTTCTAAAACTATTGTCCTAAGTCAAGTCATGTTATCTTTTATTCACAGTTATCATGTCTCTAACATAATTAAGAGTTTGAGGGTTTATACAGCCCATTCTGAAATTATTATGTCTTGTATTCTTCCTCGATGATTAAATAAGTCCTGTAGTAAACTTTACCTCTTGAGACTAGGTTGGTGGCACTGCCAGCTCCTGATCACCTTGTGAGGTGTGTTGTGAACCCTTAGGCACCAACGTTCACAATGGCATCAAGCGTGGATATAACTTCAAGAGTGCAACTTAATAAACCTTTGCGGAAGTGTTATTAACAAGTGAACATGATCATAAACCTTTTCGGAAGTGTTATTAAAAACTGAACATGATCATAAACCTTTTTGGAAGTGTTATTAAAAACTGAACATGATCATAAGCCTTTGGAGAAGTGTTATTAAAAAGTGAACATGAAAATAAGCCTTTAGAGAAGTGTTATTAAAAAGTGAACATGACCATAAGCCTTTGGAGAAGTTCTATTAAAAAGTAAACATGAAAATAAGCCTTTAGAGAAGTGTTATTAAAATGTGAACATGACCATAAGCCTTTGGAGAAGTGCTATTAAAAAGTGAACATGATCATAAGCCTTTAGAGAAGTGTTATTAAAAAGTGACATTTCTAATAATGAGTAACCCTGACATTAGAAAAATGCTTCTAACAGTAGCTAATTGGAGTCTTATAGCCAGGGCACGTAATTTGATGACCTAAAAATTATAAATAAAAACCCAATAAAATGACTTATATATTCTAAAAAAAATGACCTATAAATGTAAACAAACACTCATAATACCCACAACGAGAAAATCGAACATGCTCTTTACAAAGGGGAAATTAAAAAAATATAAATGCGATGAAAAACCTTTAGTAACTAAATTCTGGTCCGACACCTTAGCTCAGT
Source organism: Timema genevievae (assembly GCA_902155825.1). Lineage (NCBI taxonomy): Eukaryota > Metazoa > Arthropoda > Insecta > Phasmatodea > Timematidae > Timema > Timema genevievae. The sequence goes on along the minus strand of CABFWO010007330.1, from coordinate 2,790 downwards.
CAGTAGCGTGTTTGCCTAGTGAGCTGAGGGTCCCAGGTTTGATACTTGGCATTTAAGTTAATCTATAGGTTGTTTGCCGATATAATCAGTCAGTTCAGAAGGTTCGCTTTAAATGCCTCTAATAAATGAAAAAAATTAAAAACTAAATTATGGCATTTTGCTAAATATAATATTGATTTACAAATATCTTCTTCAGAAATAAAGCAACCCTCATCAGCTTAGTTGCAGTCTCACCAGGAATGTGTATTTTACAAACAAACAAGGAAAGAGGATACAAAGTTCATGGCCGACATTATATTCTCATTCTGACAAAAGTGGGTTCAAAGCATTTATGTTTGAGTATTTATGCATTTATAAAATATACGAGTAAACAGTATTTAAAAATATACTTACTGAATACAAATGCCTAAATCTCACTCAAAAATGCCTTAAAAATTACCTAAAAGAGACACAAACCAAGAAAACACGACCTAAAAATAAAAAATTATAAAAAAAAATCACCTTTCAATAAAAGTTTTTATACCCAGAGAATTATGAACAGAATTTATTTTCACATGAGCATTGTTTGTGATGCACCAACAAAAATATGGCATCAAAATCCGGGCCATGCTTATAACATTATAAATTATGATTATTTTTCTCCCCCTACACATCTTACTACACATCCGGGCTAAACGCATTTAAATATGCTAATGTGGTAAAAATGAGGAAGAACTGGTGGTAAGACGCGGTACTATAAATAAATAATAATAGCGTGTTTGAAACCGTTTTAAAAAAACACCCTCAGTATACACTACTGGGATTTGAACCCCAATCTCTTCACCAGCAAACCAGTCTAATAAGAGAAAGTCAAATGAAAAATGTTTTCTTCCGCTATGTAAGAAATATTAAGAAATCCATACTACTGATTATATTAGTTCAACCTAAAAATAAAGCAGTAGATTTCTGTATAGTGTGGTCTTTGATAAAAGCCGCACTCTAGCCTTTCCCTTCCAAGAAACTTGACCCATGTAAACAACAGATTAACTCGCTCCCCCTTCACTCTTTCAGACAAAACTTGACAGATATGACAACACCGCAACTCTAGTTCGGTGTCGGTGTGAACAGTCCAAATAGTTCAATATATGGACGTTTCTTAGGAGTTGCGCTGATAGCGCTTCTCAAGTTTTACAAGGTAGTCCTTCCACTTAAGAGGGCTGGAAAACTTGGGACCTCCCTTGGAGGCATAAATTCTAGCTACTCCACTTGGGGGTGGGGGCGCGGATTGGAGGGAGTCCAATCTACCCTAGGGTGTGGCACCCCCCTTCTTGAGAGAAAATTTTAGGAATTTAACATCGTGGGGGCAGGGGGGAAATTTTAGAGCATCTGCACATAATTCTGAGCTAATTATATGAGTTTCAGGAGTCAATTTTCGCAACAACAAGAAAAGCTTATGAAAAATTATTTGAACCTGTTGAAAATAAACATGATATTTTTCACAAGTTTACTAAACAGAACAAAATGAAAAGAAAGCTGTTGAAGAGGGAATGGGAGGAAATATACATTTTATCATTTTTATCTCTTAACTCTGATATTGATGATTCAAAGTTGTTAGCAAATTGTTGCCAAATCACAAGTACGCAATTTTTTTATTAAAAAGAGTAAATATTGCAGAAAGATTTATGGGCGCTCATGTGGGCGTGTAATGCGAATAGGTAGTAAAACACGGCGCTAAAAAAAGCTTTTTAAGATTTGATATTTCCTGGTTATTCCACGTGTTGCCTGTTTTCCAGAAGCATGTCATGCTTCCTCTCTCATACAATGTGACTATTTGTCTCTCTTTGTTTTAATCACAAAGTGTTAGAACAGCCCCGGATGCATTCGATCAGAATTGAACCCATGTTTGCTAGACTCCGATAAAGTGTTTTTCTTGCTGTTCTGATACAGATGACGTCATGCGCAGTAGCGAACGAAAATGGGCACAGTTTTGCCTGCTCTCTTCCTACATTGAATATCATCTCTGAGGCAACTAACTGCATGGTTACTATTGGGAAACAGCGTTGTCGTTTTCTTGTGGTCAACCTCTCCTCAAATATAAGACAAGTTTGGCAACGCTGGTTAGTCGAGGTTGCCAGTAGCTCCTTCTTACCCCAGCACAACACCTTCAGACATAACTGAGTGCGAGGAGATTTGGCAACAGTTAAATGAAGGAGAGAAAAGATAAAGCTTTTCTCCATAAGACCTGGAGATACCTCAAAGGTGATATTGGGTGTAGACTGTAGTAAACATTCTACCCAGTGACGCATGACGTGTTACCATAGCAACCAAGTGACTTGTTTTGACGACTTCTGGCGAAACATGAACATGTGTAGAGGTGTGAGTATGGACAAGGTCAGGCATGATCTGCGCAGCTGCACAGACAAGATAGACAGAGAGGAGTCGGAAAAGACCACCAGCAATCATGTTATCCTATAACTCGCGTTAATGTATAGTACAGCGTTGCCAGTTCATTTTACTAGGGATTACCCGACTTTTGAATGTGTAGTGCAGCGTTGCCAATTCATTATACTAGGGATTACCCGACTTTTGAAGGTGCAGTACAGCGTTGCCAATTTATTATACTAGGGATTACCCGACTTTTGAATGTGTAGTGCAACGTTGCCAATTCATTATACTAGGGATTACCCGACTCTTGAATGTATAGTACAGCGTTGCCAGTTCATTTTACTAGGGATTACCCGACTTTTGAATGTGTAGTGCAACGTTGCCAATTCATTATACTAGGGATTACCCGACTTTTGAATGTGTAGT
>CABFWO010007329.1:0-25965 GCA_902155825.1 Timema genevievae | reverse complement strand
AATAATAATAATAATAATAATAATAATAATAATAATAATAATAATAATAATACATTGATTTATATTTGGTGCTATACAACATTTTTTAAATTACATATTTTATACAATAGACTAAACTATAAAATATGTTATAATTGGTTGAACTAAATAAAATGTTCAACTAGCAACTCTTTTGGGATAATATAATTTTAAGGTACCAACGCTATATTAATGCTAGGCCTTAGAAATAGTTCTTTTATCTTTAAGTAAAGAAAGCAACAAATCAATTCTGCAGCTGGCTTGCCTGTAATTTGATGCATGGTCTCCCCTCTCCCTCCCACCTCTTTATATTCCTTCTACACAAACAGTCTTTTTTTTTAACCTGCTATCTTATACAGTATTCTCATGAATAATTACATTGTTGCATCATGGTTTTCCTTTATTATGTCTCTTATTACTCCTTTCCTCTACTATATTAAAATTAAAATATGTTTCTCTGGATCCCGAATAATTAATATATTTGAATTATTGGTTTAGTCAGATAACATACATAATATCTTTGATTAAACCACACAAAACCAATTAAAAAAACCCAACATAACACCACTTTTTTTTAACCCTGGTACTGAGGGTGGTCTTTTCTCAATGGATTTTCATTTTCCCTCCAGACAAATGCGGGTAGGCCCTACTCTGGTGTGATCCAGCAAGCGAGCTATACCGACTGAGTGGCATCCGCCATTAGCGATGATAGTGCCACCCTTTGCGGATAAAGGGTGTCATGTGGTCCACACAACGAGCACTCCGGCCATTGAGCTCAGTTTTTAAACTGAAGCGGCTACTTCTTTATTTAAGTAGCTCCTCGTTGTCCTAACAAGGCTGAATGTGGCCTCGTTCAAGACTCATTGATTTGCATATACATATTGGAAGCACCAGGGATTGAACCTGGGACTTCTGTTTCTGTTGCTAGGAACTATGACCACAACACCAGAGAGGTGGTAACTTTGTCTAAATTCAACCTTCCTCACCCCTAACACATGCAATTTGTACATGCGTTTACAACCCAAACGGGTATTAAGACGCAGTTCTAAAGAAAAGTTCACTTTGAAATGATCAACATTTATTTGTTCAACTGAGTTACAATATTTTAAAATATAACTTATACCATCATGAAAATGGTCTCACCTGTAAGGTGTAAACAAGGCAGGGGACTATCACCAAACCTTTTTCTGAAAGAGCATTGATCAATTCAGGGATTGATGTGGCTACAACAACAGCTGTAATGTTATTCAGTTTGATATACCACTCAGCCAAGAGTGAGTCAAACGCCATAACCCACTGGGCTATGTCCATGTCTACTGAACAATGCAAGGTTGCAAGAACGCGGGTCTCAAGGAGTGTTTCTAGAGAGGGCTGGTAGTGCACTGATACGGTAATAAAAGTTTCTCCATTCCCCGATGACCATTCCTCAACGCTCAAGCACATTGCACAATCCAATTTAGAAAAAGTGGTCTGTTCAGATTCTTTAAAAGTGTCATATATTTTTGGAATAAAATCTTCCTCAAGCTTCGTTTTACTGGGTATCTCGCAAGGTGAACGTAGTGTCGCAATAAGTCTTTGGAAACCACGTCCTTCCACAATGTCTGGAACATGTAAGTCTATTATAATGAATTCAGCAATAGCATCAACCACAGACTTCACCATTTGAGGATGGTTGTCACAATTCTCTTCAGACAAAAGGAGGGAAACATTCTGTTTTGAAGAACCTTGAGCACTTTTATAGACTACTGTTTGAACGTTATTGCTTAAATTTCCTGAATTTGTATCATCGTCAATGCCTTGAAGGTTGATATTTGGATCAGTAATAAACTGAATATCTCCATCAATTTGTACTGTACCATCAACTGTTGTACTGTAAATATATGGTTGGACTATTCCAGAAACATGACCTTTTGTAATACTTTTCTTTAAAGCTCTCTTCTCTTTGGCATCTAAACTAGGTCTTCTTGGAGGAGCGGACGCTTCTAATTCAATCAGCTCACGTGCATGCTTATTTTGTAAGTGCATTCGCAAATTGCTTGTATTGCGATTGTATGCAATCTGAGTCTTACATAGCAAACATACTATTTTTACTTTGGTTAGGATTATATCATCATCTGATGCTGGAAACCCAAAGTATTTCCAATAAATACTCCGCATAGCTGATGGTACAATAAGCTTTTTATAAGTAATTGTACTTTTATCATCCATCATTTTAGCAATCATAACTTGCATTTTGTGGGCAGCCATAGTAAAGTTAGTCTGAGAAAGGTTTTCTTTACATCTCATGAAAGAGCTAGTTCTAGTAAAGTGATTATTTCATCAAAGGCTAAATAAAAAAAAAGTTTTCTAACTTTTCTTAGAGACTTAATATTGAAAGTAAGTCCTTTACATAATTTTCATAAAATCATTTTAAGGAATAGGTGCAAATGTTTAAGTGTAATCAAACAATCTACAAGATGGATGCCTCATTTGTTTTCATGTTAAGCCTTATGGGGAATTTGATATAATAAATTGTTCCCCATTTGAAAACATTTTAATATACACCAAATTTACCGCTACGCTTCCGATATTATCAACTTCTGACAATAGATAAATATCGAACCCTTGTGAACTAAATACTGATCGAACTCCAAAACCCAATTTCTCGTTCTCGGTCGAAAATAGTCGTAATGACGTATCACCGTATCACGTATCGACTGAGGCAAACGGAGTCGGTGTAAGAGATCAAAGATAAAATAGACAAAACATGGTGTGTATCTGCTATTTTTTCATAAGTTAATGTAAATTCTTACGTAGTTCATAGTTGGCCGCTATAGCGCTTTTAATGTTAAAAAACTGAAAAAAGGTCAAGTATTAATTATTTAAAATAAAAATAAATTTATAGACAAACTGAAACAATTATATTGAAAATACAAATAATTTATTGCACAATGATGATAAGACTTAATATTCATAGTTTAATATTAATCAACTTGAGTTATAAAAGGATATAAGATTTTTGGCAACGCCATATTTAATTTAAAATAAACATTGGGTTTCTTTACTAAGTTTGGATTACAATAGATTTATAGCACTCAACGTTTATTAAAGTAGGTGATAATTTCATTACTTTAGAAGTGGAATGGAGACCTTACGTTTAAAGGGTAGAAATATAAGAATTTAATATAATATGGCAAACTATATAGAGCAACCTAATAAATAATAATTGGCCATTTGAAGATTAGACAGAGTTAAAAAGATTCATTTTACTTCTTAGTTTGCGCTCTTCCCTCAGGTGGCAGCTATATCTATTAGCTTTAGAAAATGGTTCTAAACTAGTTGTTAGATGTCTCAAAAAAAAGCCAATGGCTGCCACTGTAGGATTTCGCGTGTTTGAATAGGTAAACATTGTTGTTTTCACAAGGAACATGCTTATTAAAAAAATACAATAACTATATGTACAGGACGTATAGTTAAGTATTATTTTATTGTTTGTATCTAAGAGAAAAGCATAATTAAACCTTCCCAGCTTTCCAGCATTAATATCTTGGATTAGATAATTTTGAGAATGGTTTTGTATGGTGCCTAATAACTGAAATCATACAGTGACATGTTTAGTTATTGGACTCCCTTGGCTAATAACTAAATATTTCGATATTCCGTAAAGTGAGACAACTTTGCTCCTGGGGGGGGATTGCTCCAAAAGAAAAAATGTTTTAGCACCATCTAGCGAGTGTTGCAAGAATCATTTGGTATTGTTTTCGTGTTTTACCAGTAGGTGGCAGTACCTCCTTTGTTGGGAATTGTCAATGGTTCCTATCTCATGCATTGAGTTTCTTAATGCGTGTCCGGAAATAAAATTCATTTGCGGGAAAAAGTTGTTTCAGTATTTTAAAACAAGATCCAAAAGGTAAGTGTATTTTTTTATTATCAACTAATATGTGCTGATTACAAACAAATTAACAGTTTTATAAAAAAATACATATTTTCTGTTATTATTAGCGAATTTGAATTTGACGTTATGCTTTCAGCCTTTTGGGGACTACTCTGCTCCACATCGTAGATGGAAATAAAGTGGTAATTGCTGACAATTTATCTCCCCGTTTGAATGTTAAAAATTTTCAAAAATATCGGCAGAAAAATATTTATTTCGTTTTCCTCCCGGCCAATATTACGCACCTTACCCACCCAATTGGTGTGCCTTCTTTCACCCATTAAAAGTGGTTTGGAAGAAGGTATTGATAGAATGGAAGAAAACACCCTAAGGGCTGAGGTCTATTGTACTCCCGAACTAACAGTTCCCACTTCTGTTGAAAAAATGCTTTGAAGTTATGCAGCCTTTTATTAAAACAAATTTAGAAAATGGTTTTAAGAAATGCGGAACATTTCCCTATGATTTGGAACCACTATTACAGCGCATTGAAAGAAAAGAGGCATCAGGACACAAAGAAGCAGTAAATTCAGCTTTCCTTGAAATTCTACAAGCTTTAAGAAATTCAAGTCCTAGCGGTGAATGTGCTCCTAAAAGAAGAAAGAAAATCTATATTCCTCATGAAATAAATGTGTCAAATGCAGAACATTTACCAGTAATGGTTCACCCTCTAACTGGAGAATCATCTACTGAACAAACAACTGAGAAAACATCAGAGCCTTCTGTTGTTGTCATTTATCCTAGGAATATTGGGAAACAAAAGAAATTTGTGAAACCTGTATGATAAGAAATTTCTAGTGAAGAGGAAGTGGCAGATGATCCAAGATTCATCTAATGAAGACCTGGATACATTCAGAAACAAATTAGAATTAGAATTCCAAGGTGACAATGAGAATTAATAACATGATTTTTTGTAGTCCCTGATTTACAATCTGTTGATGACTGTACGTAAATTAATTTTTGCAAATAATTTTTACAATTACCTTACGGTTAATTATTATTTTTCCGTATTTTTTTCTAATTTTACATGTTTTTTCAATCTTATTTAATTAATGCAAAATATTTATCCTCAACTTTAGTGATATTGTGGCTTCTTTTTCTAACTTTAATTAAGATTTTTGTTTAAAAATTAAATTTATTCACTGCGGAATTTTTAAGGATTATTTTGGTATGTATAACATTGCCCCTTAATAGTTTTTAATACAATATCTATAAGTTTTCTAAAGTGGAGCAAAGTTATCAGCTCGTATGGGCTACTTTGCCCCAATTTAAAAATATATATATATATATTTTAAATATTATAATTGCTCAAAATGACGAAAAATATTATTTTATGATCGTTTAGCCTATCTATAGTTATTTTACTGATCTATTAAAAATAATGGTAAGTAATCTACAGTACATTTAATAAAAAAACCAAATTATTGGAGCAAAGTACGGTATGTCGATAAAAAATTATTAGCCTGGTGGCCAATAAATTTAAAATAAATTGGCTGATTGCTGTAAGTGTAATATTATATACTATATCATGTTCTCACTATGCCTAAACATTCCAATTACAATTCAAATTTACTGGAAAATGCTCTTAAAGATGTGCGGGAGGGTGATGGTTCGGTAGGAGCAATTGCTAAAAAATATGGTACTCCGCGTGCCACACTACAGTTCAAGCTTAAAAATCCTGGACGTAAGAAAACATTCGGATCTTCTCCCATTCTTACTAATCATGAAGAAAGCACTTTAGTCAAGTAAGATCGAATAGTAAGCAATTGCAACAAATATTCCCTATCAATTACAAATTAAAGAAACGCATTCACTGCTGGGCTACATTTAATTTTTTAATGTTGTAATAATTGTAAAATTTTAAAAAATAATTTTACTGTTTGTTCAGGTGGCAAGAAAAGGTTATCCCAGTAAAAAAAAAAAAGATATTAGTCTATTTCAAGTGTCTAAGAATTTTCAAACGTACAACCAAGACCTAATCATCCTGGTTATGGATGTCTTGAGGTTCTAAGATACTTTTAAAACACGTTTGGTGAAAAGCTTACATTATATTTTGTAGTATTGGTGTTGAATTGTTTTATGTCCAAGAAAGATCCAGGCGATTTTCACTAAGATGGCAAATAATCAAGGAGTAGCCAAACAACATAATTAATAAAGTATATTGTTTTTAATACCTTGAAATTTCTTTGAATTAATTAAAAGTCTTGGCAATTTATTTTTTTTCAAAAATTTGTTGTTTTTTGTTTGATAGGCTTTTCTCAGGCGTCACCCAGATATAGTTTAATATTGTTGAACGGATCATTGAAGCTGTAACTTCTGCCAGTTCATGTGTTTCAGAAGATGACACCATAAAAGGGTTCGATAGTAATTTACGAGAGTACACAAAAGAAAAACAAACAAACAAACAAACTTGAAGATGAAATTAGTGATCCATTCGAATTTTCAATGGTGATGAGACAAGTTCTCAAATATGTCATCAACTGGTCGAGCCCTGGCACAAAATGGGTAAAAAATATGTACTCAATTGAACACGGATCATTCAAATAAAACAAAACAGTTAGGTTTACATTTTCCGCAAATGGTGTTTCCTGTTGTCCAATGATTGTGTATTCTTATCAAAGAATTCCCGAAAAAATTTCTAAGTCAGTTCCTGCGGTCTAGGGCTTTTCCAGAAGCGATAATGGATGGATGTCAGCGGAAGTATTCTTCGACTACATTGCCAACTCTTTCCACCCATATCGGCTAGAGCAGGGTGTAACACTTCCAGTAATTATATTCCTTGATGGTTACAAGTCACATCTCACACACCAAATGAGTGTACTGTGTAATAAATTAGGAATAGAGAATAGCACTTTATCCTAACTATACATGAATCTTGGAACCAGCAGATATAGTAGTCTTTCACCCAATAAACATGTTTTGGCGGAAAGCAGTGTGGGATTGGCTATCCAGCAATCCAAGCGATGTTGTAACGAAGATAGCATTTGCACCACGTGTAAAACAAATAGTTGCATCTAGTGTGAAACAAGAAACCCTAATTATGGACTTTTTCCAATTAATCCTGATTCTATTGACTAAAGTAAATTTCTTGGTAATTCAAGAAGTTAGTAATATTGAATCAAAGAGTAAAGATAATTTGAGTGTAGCCATGACATATTCTGATTTTATTTTAAGTTGTTGGGAAAGACAAGACTGATACATTCAAAATAATAATGAAAATAGTTCTAATGAAAGTGGCAATGCATCCTTGATTTTAATTTTCAGATTGTGGGAATATTTTGAGGGGGAAAAAGTAATTGTTCTAACTAAAATGAGACCTAACGAAACCATCCAGGACAAACCCTTATGTAGTTTTATTAATTCAGTGGTAGCAACTCCTTATTCTAATGAGAAAGTAAACCAAGAAAACCGTAGTGAGTGGAGTAAGTATAACGCAATTTTTGCTCGGGTTTGCTAGTGTATATTATTTAGTTTCACATATATTACGAGCTTTGAGTAAAATCTCCATTTTTAAAAAATGGATTGAGAAAGTCCGTGTAGAGTTCCGTACCACTTATTTAGTCTAAAGTGGCCCATCCACGTACGAGTCGGGCTCGCGAGTCCGGCTCGGCTCAGTTTACAATAATTACCTAAAATCTTACGTGGGTGGGGTGTCACGAGCCAAGCCGTCGGTGGGGCTCGGTTCTCCACTATCTCGCTATTCGCTCTTACGTTTGTGGAGGGTATTAGCCAGGCTTTTGTATCCACACTGCAGACAGTGTGATTTTGTCAGTCAGAGGAACCATGTCGGCTTCTATATCCAAATCGTTCATCAACCCTGAGATTTTGACCAAGTTTTTAGAGGAATACCGTCAATAATTGACAGCTTTGTGGCAAATTCGTAGCACGGATTATTCTAATAGAGGAAAGCGGGACAAGGCTTGGGATTCACTCGTGCAATTCACGTGGGAGAATTTCAAAAAATGTTAACTTGGAGTTTAAAAAAAGTAGACAATATCCGGGCAGCGTTCAGGAAATTATTGCACCGCCTTCGATATAATAAAAGAAGTGTCGCGTCAGAGGACGATTTGTACAAGACAATACTGTGGTAAAGTTGAGACTTCACTCGTGCGAGTGGTAAAACGTGTGTCTTGAAATATGACCTGAGTCCGGCTTGCGAGTAAGACTAGCACGTTAGCTAAGATAACACTAGCCTTTTTCTACTGAAGTTTTATATTAAGTTCTTTTAAAGCTATATTAATTAAAATAGTAGACTATACGTGTTGAATATTCCATTATTTGCAATTTTCCCTAAGAAACATTTCTTGTTGCTAGGTACAGTTTGCTGGTTATTTAATCCCCTATTTCCCTTCACTCTACTCTACGTGCCTGCAGATTTCTCGGAATTCGTTACACCCCTTATCCTCTTCCATCTGCCCATGTCAACCCTGTTACACGTGGCATGTGGTATTCAACACTCAACAGAGTGTGCGTTAAAAACCTTTCTCGGTCACATCTCGGTGATATTCTTTAAACTCCATTCACAGTAGGAATTACTCTCTGAAAGGTCTTTTTATAATAGATTTCTAGTAGGGAAAAAGGCCTTTCAGAAAACAATTCCTACGGTGAACAGACTTTAGCTCTAGTTCTTAAGAAGAACTAATCAAATCCTCTGTGTCAATGATTTAGTTCGCGACTTTTTCTATATAATATGTCAATAATGTTCCATCTTTGTGTTCTATTTTATATCTAATATGTACTCATTAACTGCGAGTGTTTAGGGGAGCTCCTCTCGCAAATTAATTACTAAGAAGACCATACTCGGAGACAAGACCATCGTTCTCAGATTCACCTGTGTATCTCCAGCCGAAGACATCCCTCAAAGCTAGGCTCCACAAACTTCAGTTTTATATACCAACGTTCAAATCCCGCCTCTGTTTTAGTGTTACTAAAACTGGTCCTCCGGAACTAAATTTAATTTAATATAATTTTAATTTTCATAAACAGATCGCTCACACAATAAGCTTATAAAATGGTGACCGTTTCCTTTACAAGTATTGATTCATTCATTTCGATTAGTACATCAATGTTGATTTATTTGTTTAGCCGTGATTGGTTCTTCGCAGCCATTCGTAACGAATGTCCCAAAGAAAGTTTCCAACTTCTACAGAGTGCTATATCTGGAATCTGTCACTGTGGAGTCGAACTCTTACTGACTCTACAGATGTGGATTATGTAGATGAGTCTTTTAGAGGTCATCCTGTGTTGACGGAAGATCGCAGGGATCGCTGTTGTGGTGTTGACTCACTATCGTCATCGTCATCGTGCTATCAGTTACGCTAGAAATAAGCCATGACCAGTCTGGAATCAGCACTGTGCGTGTTAAAAAAAATTGATACAAAATCCCCGATGGCTTGGTATAGTCGGGCTGTTATTTAGTGACACTAATAAGTGGTACTTATAGCACTGTTCCAAATGATACTTTAATAAGTAGGCCTATCAAATCAATAATTTGTACGCGTGATGTTGTGTTTTGCAACTGTTATTTTAGGCAGAAAGCTTCAGTTTTGGATATTTCCAAGCTCCACGTCCTACCAACTCACCCGAGATTCCCTCAGTCATGAGAAAGTGATGACGTAGGTAGAACCCGTACAGGTTAACACGGTGGTAAAGGCGTCACTCTCCGCCTGCCTGATTTGCTTACAACTGGATGGTTGAGGTTTGTATCCCAGTGGGATGTACTCGGGTGTTTTTATCATAAATTATCTTTCGTTCTTCCTCCACACAAAAAAGGTACATTTTCTCTAAAACTAAACCTTTTCCAACGCTGACCTATTGGTGTAAATAGGCGGGAATGATATAGCGAGCAATAAGACGCGGGACAGTTTTTTTAGAGTTTACAAAGAAATGTACCCGCGTTTGCATGATAAACCATTTATTAAAATCCCCCTGAATACACTCGCCAGGGATTTTAGCCCGGACTTCCCTGTCCAACCAAACCAGATGAGGTAAGTGATCAATTCCACGCACCCATTGATGCAGATAGTCTAGAATTAAAAAACATATATTTGAGGTAATTAACGTTCACTTTCAGAACCGATTGATTTTATCAGCATACGATAATTTTATGAACGAGAGCTAAAGGGCCTACCTATTTTGCTGGGAGAGGTAATTCCACATATATTCCAGGGTATTTTTACATGCCACAATCAACATGGGGCTAACGGCTTTACTTCCCCTTCGAAGGAAGTTGTGATACGGACTTTTATCACTCGAGAAGTATATGTTAACCCTGGCTGGGTTTGAACCCTCGGACATAGGGTCCTGAGGCGAGTACTTTACCTCAAAACCACCGAGGTTGAGTGATATTATAGAAGTTTGTAAGAGCGTATTAGTAAACTCTTGTCATTGTTAAACTCACTAGTTTTTGAAAATATATCTTCTAAAGGGATCAATTTGGCAAGGTTTTAGTATAGTAGCAATCATATCTTATGCGCCCCTGCCTCTTGGGCACTGGTCACGGGATGGTCCTCTGACGCGTGCTTTGATATGTCAACTGTCATAAGATGGGCGTGGTGCTGTGATTGATGGTCGCATGCTTATCATATATTCAGGTCAGGTTTTTAAATGTGGTGCTTTATAGAGAATGGCAGTTTAGCAGGGTATCCACGAACATATTCTCACGCCAAGTAGAATGCAGGGCTGTTGTCTCTCAAGTCTCAAGAGATGATAGTACAAGGACGTTGCAGGGCAATGACGTAGTGGAAACTCAAGATACGATGTTCCATGTTTATGCACTTACGTTTATTTCGGTAGGTTTTAAGAATGTAGCATTGAAACAAATATATAAATTCTTAAATAATTCTTAAAATTGTCTAACAGTGTCACAGAATTATGTTTTTTTAAATCTTAATGTAGTTTTTTTCATAAACGTTAAAAAAAATCGTCTACAACTAAGGATATTTAGTTTATTCATAATAATGAATTGTAAGAATCTTCCTGCCAGGATGTAGATTAAAAAGGTCCACTAAGGCACATGCATATCTAGAATAGGAAACAAAGAAAAACATAATTTTGAAATGTAAGTCAATGCTTTCCAGGAGCAAAAAGTTGAATAAGTGCGTATACTCTTCAGAGGAATGGGAAAAGTGCTATCAACACATATAAATATACCTTGCAAGCTGAACTACTCAGATTCTTCCCATTCTTTCTATTTTGTACATTGGCGCTTAGGTGTAATATAGCTAGTTAAGGTGGTTCTAAATACTTACGCATGTCATTGATTACATATTTTTTCCAAATGAACTCTTTTACTGAGTTAAAAAAGTTAGCTTTCATTTACAGGCAAACATACTCAAATATATGCGGCATTTTTTGTGGAACTATAGAATTGATATTATAGATTTTTCGAAACTTTTTTACTTCCAATATATTTTAAATGGGAGAAAAAAATGTTTTGGAAAAAATCTTTTTGTAACGTTAAAACAGGCTAACCAGTGGAATGACACGGTGATGACAAACACCTGGTTCAAGAAACGGAAGTTAAGATTATATACATGAAAGAGCCCAGTAGACATCAGCAGGTATCAACTAGATTACATCCTTGTGAAACTGCGATTCAGGAATGGAGTGAAGAATGTGAAGACACTGACAGTTGTCAACATCGATTTAAGACCACAACCTGCTGGTGACGTCTTCTGAAACAAGAATGAAGATGATCAGAAAGATAAGATGAGTGACAGAAAACCGATGTGGAACTTAGAAAAACTAAGAAGCAAGTGTGACATTGTGATAAATTCTAAACACAATTTAGATGAGATGACGGAAGAAAGAATAAGTGCTGGAGGGAAGTGAAATAGTGTTAAGAATATTTCTTTGAAAGTGCCAAATGACAATGTTAGAAAAGTGAAGAGGACTGCATGAAAGACATGGCTAACAACAGAAATTCTTCAGAAAATGGAAGAAAGAAGGAAATGTAAAAAAATCACAAAATTTTTTTTGCACGAGGCTAAATAATGAGTTAGGTGGAGAAACAGACAAATGAAGAAATACTCTATAGAGAAGACATGTAATGAGATTACCGAACTGCAAAGAAAAGGAAGGTATGATTTCATGTACCAAAACGCAAAGGAACTGGGAGGGAATGAAAACAAAGGTGGGGGAGAGTAGGAATAGAAAACCTCAGAGGTCAGATGGTGATGGATCATAAAGAGATTCTTACTGTTTTGGAACGATATATAGAAAAACTGTACTACAAGGAAAATCGACTAGGTAACCTATAGATTGAAGCATATGAAGAGGCAGAGGAAGATGAAAAAGGACCCAGCATTTGTAAAGAGTGAAGTGGAGAGAGCTATAAAGGACATATAAAGAAGGAAAACTGCTGGAAATGACGACATACCAGTTGACCTTTTGAAAGTACTAGAAAACAACAGATTAATGACCCTGACAAAACTTATTAACAGTATTTACTAAAGAGGAGAGTGGCACAAGGAAATTTTAGAAATGGCCAAGGAGTTCTAAAGAAGAAGAAGCAAGCCAAGAAATGCAGTGACCACAGGACCATCATCCTCATCTCTCATGTGGGGAAGATCATGGCAAGAATATTCAACAGGTGATTGGAAAAGAAAATAGAAAGTGTAATGAAAGAAGACCCATTTGGATTCAGAAAAGGAAAAGAAACCAGAGATGCCATCGAGATGCTGAGAATAATTTCAGAGAGAGTGCTGGAAGTCAAGGAAGAAGTCTACATAGGTTTTATCTACAGGAAAAAAAACGTTCGATAGAGTGAAATGAAAGAAACTGATGGAAATACTCAAGAAGATCGGCATTAACTGGATGAACAGAAGGCTGACTACAAACATGTACCTAGGACAACGAATGAAGGTGAGGCTGAATGATGTATACACCAAAAGCGTAGATGTAAGAAAAGGAGTGATACAGGGATGTTCTTTGTTACCCAGTCTGTTCAAATTGTGTGGATAGTTGCTAGTCAGGGAAGCCCTAGAGGGACGTTGCAATTTTAGAATAGGAGGATGCATCATCAACATAATAAAATACGGAGATGATCTAGCATTGCTGACCAAAAATAAGTAAGATTTGCAGGAAATAATGGACCATCTGGTGGATGTAGGTAGACTATGTTGTATGTAGAACAACATTGAAAGTAAAAAATGATAATTATTTCAAAATATGAAGAGCACTGAAAATCAAAATTGAAAACCAGGAGTTAGAAAACATAAAGCAGGTCAAGTACCTGGAAAATCTTCTGACAAAGGATGCCTACTGCACCAAGGAAATTAGGTCGAGGATCACCATGGCCAAGGAAGCTTTCACCAAGACGAGATTTCTGAGGACCAGCAAATTGAATTTGGAACTAAGGAAGAAACTGTGAAATGCTACATTTAGAGCGTCGCACTATATGGAGCAAAAACTTGGATTCTTAGGAAGATAGAAAATAAATACTTGGATAGCTTTGAAATGT
Source organism: Timema genevievae (assembly GCA_902155825.1). NCBI lineage: Eukaryota > Metazoa > Arthropoda > Insecta > Phasmatodea > Timematidae > Timema > Timema genevievae. The sequence continues at coordinate 12,574 of CABFWO010007329.1, read as the reverse complement.
GGTGCTGGAGATGATGTTTGTAGAACACCTAGACAGACAGGATGACAAATGAAGAAATCCTAAGAAGAGTGGGTGAGAAGAGAACAATTTTGGTTTACACATGTGTGAACTGGTTCATTTAAATACTTGGCTAGCGATTTTAAAACATAGTATAGCGTAGCATAGCATATCTTCAAGTGTGAATCCAATTTAATGCGTGCGAAGTAGTGGGTTAAAAGCTCGTTTGCCTAGACAATTTTCGTTAGTCACTAACAATTTTTTTATATACTATGATTAGAATTATTATGGTAGGTCTTAACTCCATAGTATATTTGTTGGAAAGCCTGGCTAGTAAGAATGGGAGCCCGCAGAATTTTTACCGTCAAGGGGGGAGGGAGGGCGGCAACATATATCCCCTCACTCGACCACAAACACACTTGCGCGCCTGGATTGTTTTTGCACACACTTTCAGTAAACTGGCACTGTAAAAATACTAAACAAATAGTAATTGCAAAGAGCAGGTTGTTGGTTCAACCTGAACGCAATTTGTAGAACAATAAAAATAAATTTTAATACATTTAAACAATTAATTATTTTTTATTATTTTAGTGATTTAAAATAAACATTTTTAAAGGGTTTAATTTATTACAATATTATGGATTGAACTAATTTAACAGCAATATCGTACATAAAAACACTAGCTACCGTACTTGAATAAAAACGGAAGGCGTCTACTATAATAATTAACAAATTGATTTCTAACTCTTTTCTACCAAAGCAACCTAGTTTGAGTTGATTTGATCTCTCTACTGTACATGTCGTCCCTGGCATTGGTAATAAGATGATAAGCGCCTGACGCTTTTATTGGAAGAAATATATTTTGAAAAGCAAATTCGGAAATTCCAGACTACTGTCTTGATTGATAGTTGAAAGACAAACTAAAAGATTACAAACTGTTAGCAATGTTTTCTCTTAAAAGAAAACATTTTATGTGTTAAATAAAATTGGAAATTCCAGTGCATCCACTTGCCCGTTACTGCGGGTGCCCATGGTAGTAAACACAATTAATTATTCCGAGTTCATGATCATTACGGTCCCAGAATCTAATATCAGTTGTGTAAACATGTAAGCTAAAATACTAAGAATAAATATTGCCACACTCATTTTACAGTACACAATTCGTTAGAAATATGCTAATAAACGAGTATTTTCACTTATTCTGAAACATCACCTTACATCACACTTTCCCAAGATAACCCCACAAATTTAGGGACATTGAAGGTATATAATAATAAGGAAATTTTCTTTAATAAAATATGTATAGGCCAAAAAACCACTCACATAATAAATACAATTCATATTGAATATTTACCCACGACTATTGCATTTATATAACTAAATTAATAATAGAGCAATCAAAAATTACATTTGCTTTTTTATAACTACAAAGATTTGTTTTTTGCTTATGAATATTAGAAAAATAAAAAATGTCCTCAATGATAAATAGATTAGTAATGCATTTATTATGCCTTGTGTGGGACAATATTATAAAATATAAGTCTGTTGTGAAGTTTTTGAGTTCTGTGAACCTAATCAAGACAACACATTATATAATTCAAAATGAGGCCAACCTGCTCTCAACAATGAAAGGAATGCATTTCATTTATTTTTGTTTACTAAATACTACGTCTACATCGTATTTTTTCTGAATACAATACATTTGATAAAATTTAGGTCCCAAAAACACACCTTGTTCAGACCATCAATGTTTGCTAATCTAATAAGGTTATACATATTTTTTTTAACTTAAATAAGCAATCCTATTTCACTTAAACTTTATGTTGGCTAAATATTGATCCAACATAAAAAAAATCTTAGATTTTCCGAAGTGAGTTTTAAGGGGAATGATTGATTAAATTAATTAATAGAAAACAAATTAATCACACTGAATAATAGTTTCTGACAATGTTTTAAATTCTAAAAATAAACTTCGTATTAATAGCATTTTAAGTTTTAAATGACATTATTAGTCTCATTGGTTTTTTAAAATGATCAACTGTGATCACTAGATTTTTGTGTTACATATTAACTTGTTACATATGAGCGTGTAAAGATTGGAATGAGGTTGTCCACACAAATTTTGAACAACCAAACATTTATTATTACAAAGAAACTTGTATTTTTGAGAGTGTTTGTATTTATTAATTTGAATTTTATTTTGTTGCATAAATAATCTTATTTCTAAAAGATAAAGGGTTTGTGTAACACCATACAGCATTTGTTCATAAATGCCAACACTTTTGTCCGATACGTACCGTACATACTTTACAAGAAGATAAGAATGCGTTTTTATAGGCGATTATAGAAAAAGTATAATGTTTGTTAATTTTCTCAAATTCATTCTGTTAGCAATCAATATAGTATGACAAGATATTTTTCTAATTCTTATTTATCAGCACTTGTGTTATTTTTAATGCAGACCTACTTGTTTTGTGTAAGCAGATATTTTTGGTGCCAGAAATTCTGCATTCCCCTTCCCCCTTTCATCTCCCAGGATATTGGCATAGTGTGGCCTATAGAAAAATATGGTCCTTGTCTGAACACTTTTAATATTTTCTGTGGCTTGGTAAAATATTCGTATTGATTACTATTGTGATTGAAACTTTTTTGTATTTATTACTTTAATTATGTAAGCTTTGTTATATAGTAAAATAACGACAAAAAAATTGTTTATGTAGCTTACTAAGAAATGGCAAACATTGCTACTGTGGTAATTAATGTTATTATTCTGATTATAAGTATTAAGGTGTTATTATTATATTTGTATTTATTACTTTTAAATACTCATTAGTTTCAGTGTATTATTTTTTATCTTAAAAGCGAACATTGATAATTTCGGAGTTTAAGAGGCAATATCAAGAATGATTTCTAAGCCCAGTGCTCCTGGATTTAGATTTGTACGATGTTAATTCTGCATATTAGGCGTCTTCTAATAATGTTCCACAGCGCAGTCGTTTATGTTCTATACACATTAATATATTTTGATAAATATGTCCATATAATAAAATTATAAAATTTAAAATAGCTCAACATGTCGCCTGTTTTAGGAATCTAAATATAAAAATGGAGCTGATGTATGTAGTGTAGTTTATGTATGTTTATTAACTCGAATATTGATTTTGGATGATTTAAGGATCTGATTCTAATGTTATGCACAGAGCTACAGTAATAATGAGTCACCTTGAAGGGGAAGTTGGAAAACAAATATATAAGAACAGCTCATATTTGTATATTTAAGGAACTGCATTTCATTAAAAGAGCCGCGATTTTTTTGGTTAGGAGCCGCATTTGGCTCCGGAGCCACACGTGCCTGACCCTTGATATATTATAGATCATAGAAATAAAGATACCACATTCACGTTCACATATTGCAAGTCCAAAATAAAAGTCAAATTTGGCCAAAATCATAGAAGATGTGTAGATCACTGCTATCATAAACAAAAGGATCACTATCCTATAATATCCTTTCTCTATGTTGCTATAAACCATCGTCAAAAAGATGACTGAAATATATAGCATTGCTTGACCAACTTTATATATTCAAGAATAATTTAGTTACTTGAAAAATAAATCTCACATTAAAAATAGAAAAGACGAGACACTGGTTTCTAAGGAATAAACTGAGCATTGATAATCAGGCTCAAATGTAGGCCCTATTTATTGTTGATAAAAATGTTTAGTGCATAGGTTTTAACTAAAGTGTTATTTAACAATTTAATCTAGAGCTAGGAACCCCCCACCCCCTTTTTCCGATGAATATGAACGATATTTGATCCTCAACTTCACTCTCACCGAAATATATCATCTAGGCCTACATTTTAGTTTTCCATTATATTATATTCAGATATTTAAAATACGTTTTAGTTTATATTAAAAATATATTTACTAGAATAACTTCCAATAAATAATTTGATATTAGTTTATTACGATGATAATACACCCTTACTTTAAAAAAAGACAAATTCAGAATGGCAACAACCTTCCACCGGGGCCATTTGGCCCACTCTATCATAATTGATCACTTAGGAGCGAATTTTTAAGACGTCGATTTTTGAACCTCTTCAACACCCAAGTGAGCCAAGTGACTGACAAGTTTACATATCGCTAACAAAGTGCCTGACAACGAACTTGTAAACGGCGAAGTTCTGTAGGGCTACATGTAGAATAATTCATAAGATATTATAATATAATAATTTATTAGTACACTAAATACTCGAATCACTGGTCCCATGATCTAACGCGTCATTCTTGCATTATATTGGTTTGTCGGCGACGCGTTGGGAGTGATTGGGGTTTGAATACTAGTTGGATGCACTGAATATCTTCTGTCCTCATTTCTAAATATTTGCTTAATTAATACGCATGCGTATAGCTCAAACGGGTGGAGAGACGCGGTAAAAAAAAAAACTTATTCAATTGATTGAAATTCTCTCTAGAAACGGATTATAGCCGTACGCAGCAATACATTTAAATTTAAATATGAAAAATAAAGCCTTCATACATGAATCGAATCTGGACCTTTGGCTTGAAGTGCTAATGCTACGCCACTGAGCTATGTGGGATTCAGCCCATGCTCAGAATATTTCATAATTCATAGTTTAAGGCAGAGTTTCTAATGGACGTGTGAGATTGTCGTCTATTTAAAGCAAAAACAAAAATAGTTGCTAGTGACGTGGAGAAAGCATTTATATTGCTGATTGTGAAAGCTAAAGGGTTCGGGTCCGATTATCGTGTTAAGGTGTGGTTTGTCACCAACGATAGTATCACCAACTGTGTATATTACAGGTCATCTACAATAAAAACTGGTGGCAGACACGAACAATGTTTGAGTAGATGGAATATCTAGTAGATAGACGAGTAGACGAATATTATGAATGTTCATGAAGGGTCCGAATTGGCCGAGGGTATCAAAATCCATACTGCTGAGTGCTGAACCACTGGTCCTTCTGACATGATTTTAATAATAATCTTAATGGGAGCAAGCAACACAAACCTCTCTCCAAGATGGCCCCAAGGCCTTTGTTTTAAAAATATAATGGTAAAAGATATATTCTATCGACTTAGGGCCAGTTTCATAGTCAGATTTAGTACGCCTCAAGTGCGGCGCTTTACTAAATACAAGACGTCACCTACCTGAAATTGAATGGAATGGGCCAGTTTCATATGCGAAACTGGCCCATTCCATTTTGGTCTAGGTAGGTGTCGTCCTGTATTTAGTATCGACTCGCACTTTAGGCGTACTAAATCTGACTATGAAACTGGCCCTTAAAGTGAATAGGATGTGTAAAGATTAGTTGGGTAGTACCGACACCATTATGGGGTATTGTACTGAATGGGAGGACACAATTTACTAGTACAGTATTGTCAAGGCGTGCTTTCCTTGGGAACAAACCAAGATCCCCCCCTAATAATGGCTTGATACACACTCAAACTAAACATGAATCTTCTTATCAGAAACCCTTTCCTCCTTCTCCACTTCAATTATTTCCCCCACCCCTTCCCCAGCTATTAGTGACACCGGAGCCATGACTGAGACTGCAGTGGTAAAACGTGCAGTGTCGCCAGGGTACGCAGAGCTTTATTTTCTTATTTTAGTACACTCCAGCTCGAAATCCGTCCGGGATATCCAAATATTTACACCAATGGGGTAGGGATGATGTGGTTGAATTCAGAGTAAGTGTGCTAGCATTTTCATAGAGGGAGAATAGGAAATCATTTAGGAAAAATCACCCTCGGAACACCCAATAGGGATTCAAAACTGAATAAACCCGTCCCCAGCATTCCAGTCTATTTCTATATTATCCTTAAGGTCCAGCAGAAGGGAGCGCGAGTAGTTTTACAGTTTTTATAGCATTACTTTTTTTGGCCAAAATAAATCAAATATTTCTCCAGTAGCAACATACAGTTTAGTTTTCTGCACATGTTAATATCAACAGATCTTGAATAGCTGTCAAGGGTGACCTGGAATTTTGTCAAAACTTTTTCTCTTTATTTATAAAGTTTTGACGAAATTCCTTGACACCCTTGATATGTTGATATTAGCACGAGCAGAAAACTAAACTCTACGTTGCTATTGGAGAAATATTTGAATTATTTTTGCCAAAAAATTTCTATTCTATAAAAACTGTAAAAATACTTGCGCTCCCTTCTGCCGCACCTTAAACCTCATGACCACACTGTTAAAATTGTAAATATATGTTACACCCCCCTTCCCTTCTTATTCTGCACCCCATTTGACCAAACATGCATAAGCTCTGTTATTTACACCTCACGTGAAAATGTATTTTCGCTTGTACCTGGCGAATGACTGTTCTATTGAGTGATGGCAACAATTCACAGGTGAAGCAGTGGCGTGGTGTGGAGTGTTGCCAGAGTAAGCAGAGTTATCTTACACTATAAATGTGAATTGTTTTCATCACTCAAAAGAAAATAGTTTGTCAGGTATGAAAAAAAAATATATTCCCATGTGAGCTATGTAGAGGATAGCCTATGTATGATTGGTCAAATGGGGACTGAATGGGAGAGAACATAACACAAGGACAGTCTAAACACGCTCTGCTTACCCACGCAACATTTCACGACACGCCAGTAAAGTACAGTCCATACAAACTTTGGATACCCTGGCAACAAGTCACGCCACGTCACCGTGAGAGATGACATAGCTCAACTAATTGCAGGCTTAACCAAGAGAACTTCCATTGCGGTCAATTACGTCAGTTAACGGGTCATCCATAAAACAAGTGACGAATTTCTTACTTTTTTTTAACGACCTCCTCCCATATGGCTGGTTTTATGCACGCGTTTTGTATCACGTGACACAAGGCGGCAAAAGATGTCGGGTTTTGTTAGTCACTGGGATTACATTTTATTTATTTATTTAGCACCACGTCTTGCCACCCTTTCGGGTTATACGCTTAAGTACTAATTACGCTAACGGATTAGGAATCGGGAAGGTTGAATTTAGGGGAAGAGAACCCGCATTTGCCTGGAGGGAGATTGGAAAACCATTTAGGGGGAAAAAACCAGTTCACCCGACCAAGATCCAAACCTCGAACTCCCCGTCCTCGGTAGTCAATCTCAACACGACTAGCGCGTTAGCTAACTACGTCACCGAGGCGGGTTGGGATTAAATGAGTCCTTTTAATGCTCTGCCGTTCGAACAAGTTGTCGTTGCACATGTATTCGTGTCCTACAGAACGCCAGGGGTAAAATTCGCGCGAAATATTCGAAGTAGCTACATGGCATCATGGGTCCAGTTATTCCAACGCACCGTTTGTCTAGACATCAGTGTTGCCAACGCCTGCCTAGTAGACAAGATTGGTCCAGTTGCATTGTGTAATTATTATGCTATTTGAATAATTGATATTTTTTCTGAATATTTGGGTTTGGATTGATTTGGATACTAAACGTTTCATAGATGAGGTCAAGAAAAATTAAGTAATTTGGGATTTATAAATATAAAGAAAAAACACTGAATGGAAAGAAGTGTGTAATGGGTTTTAACATTCAAAAATAGTTTAAAAAAAATGTGTCCCTGTCGTCCTTTAATTTGTTTTCAAGGTTACAAAATGGCCCATCTTCAAATCTTGCGAAGTTGATGGGATGAATATCCCATTTTCTTTTCCGTCTTTTTAACGTCGTGTGATGATTCGCAAAATAGATGACGCACAGATACATCTTACACTCTACAAAACAAAGGCATTGGCAACACTGATACGATTTATCCTTCACCACTATTTTTACTTTCTCGCTAACTTACAGGTAAAGAAAGTATTGTGATCGTCAAAAAATCGAACTCAAGATTTTGATGAATCTTGATGTTTATGGTTTATGAATTTCCGTCTGTCTGTCTGTCTGTTTGTACCTACAACTAGAACCTAAACTATTTTAGCGATCGGGCTAAAACTTGGCATCTAGGTTTTTCATAGGGTTGCCCCGAGGGTTTTTTGGAATTGGATATCTAGCCCTAAAATCAAGGGTAGTTAACTGAAGGGCAAAAAGAGAAAAAGTCGATTTTCTCAAAATCGGCTTTAATGATTTTAATTAAATTTCGTTTCTAAACATTTATAAATATTCCAAACAAAATGGCTACTCTCAATATTACAGCAAAATGACTTCAAGGGCTCCGGTCTGATGCGTAAATTATAATTTTTTATCATATCCCCGAAACTATTTGAGATATGAAATTATTTACTATTACAAATATGTAGATCTATTTATAGTAAAAATATTTTATTCTAGGAATATTTTTATAAAACCAATAACTTTCAAGCTATACGCAAATATTTATATTTTTTAACTTTACGAACAAAAAAGCTAGAATATTGTGACCGCAAAAAAACAAACTAATATGAAATGTTGATGGATGTCGACGTCTCATGACCCCCCGAACCATAAAAAGTGGTCTTTGCAATGCTGTCTGTCTGTGTGTCTGTTTAAACTTAAAATTAAGAGTAGTTTAATAAAGGGCGAAAGGAGAAAAAAAATCGATTTTATCAAAATCGGCTCTAACGATTTTTATTAAAACTCATATCAAGGCGTTGATTAAGATTATAAATAAACTGGCTAATTTCATTTTCCCATGAAAATAACTTTTAGGGTACTTTACAAAAGCGGACATTTCCGTATCTCCGCAACTATTTGAGAAACTAAACAACTTATCATTGCAAATCTGTAGTACTATTAAAAATAAAAAACTTTTATATGAAATATATTTTATAAAACCAACAGTTTCTGAGATATTGGCAAATATAATATTAATACAATTTTGTGAGCTTTAGTTTTCAAGGAATACTACTTAAGTTTTAACGCAATAATTCTCCAATGCCATAGAGTAATTAAATATAAGTCTCTCAAAAGGTTTATGTTATTTTTCCTTAAACCTCTTAGGAGAAATGTTGTACAGTAATGATCTATTTCCATTTTACTTTCACTAGTCAATATTTACATTTTATATTGGTCAAAATTTATAAATGAGGAATTTAATAACAATGCGATGGCATGAAGATGTACAACAACTAATTAAATGTAGAAAATTTCAACCTGAAGTAAAAATTTTAATACGAAGTGTTGACCCTTGTGGACCCAATATTGATCTTTTCTATACAATAGAGGAAATTATTTCTTTAAAAATAAAATTATAAAATTAAAACCGGGCCTCAAAAAATGTGTTACATAAATATAGTGCAATTTATGCTAGGATTTGCTAGTGTATATTATTTCGTTTCACATATATATTACGAGTTTTAGAGTAAATACTTCAATTTTTAAGGAATAGAGCGAGAAAGTCCGTACGGAGTTCCGTACCATTTATTTTGACCTGCGGCAAATACCACGTGCATAAAAAATGAACCTACAAAACACGATGGTTTTTGCCTTCGTGTGTCGGGCGACACAAAACGCCTGCAAAAAATGGCTCTGAAACATCATGTATACAATATAAGAAACAGCTTCCCCCTCTCCCAACAGCGTAACGTGGTTTATAACATCATGTAGACATTATAAGAAACAGCTTCCTCCTCTCCCAACAGGGTAACGTGGTTTATAACATCATGTAGACAATATAAGAAACATCTTCCCCCTTCCCCAACAGGGTAAACGTGGTTTATAATATCATGTAGACATTATAAGAAACAGCTTCCCCCTCTCCCAACAGGGTAAACGTGGTTTATAATATCATGTAGACATTATAAGAAACAGCTTCCCCCTTCCCCAACAGGGTAACGTGGTTTATAACACCATGTAGACAATATAAGAAACAGCTTCCCCCTCTCCCAACAGGGTAAACGTGGTTTATAACATCATGTAGACAATATAAGAAACATCTTCCCCCTCTCCCAACAGGGTAAACGTGGTTTATAATATCATGTAGACATTATAAGAAACATCTTCCCCCTCTCCCAACAGCGTAACGTGGTTTATAACATCTTGTAGACATAATACACTTTTTCCTCCTCCACAACAGTGTAACGTGGTTCATGGATGGCTTATAAACACTCTATTCTGCATTTATCGAATGGCTTTTATTGAGCTTATGAGCGGTTATTTAATTTGGAGTATTTAAAGTGCGTTCCTTAGATACACGCTAATTATATCAGCCAGCTCACGACCTACAAACTAACATGACCTAGAACATTGCATTTTATATTTTACACTTAAGACCACTTAAATATTTAACGAATTGTATAGCAAGACAAAGCTGCAAGAGCTTGGTATGAAAAACTGACGTTTTCAAAAACCACTGAAACAAAAACTCTCGTAATAGACTGGATAACTGGTGGTGGGGAGCTCTGGGTTAGAAGTCTTATTGGCTGTATTAAGGGTGTTTTCCCTAAATTATTTCCCATTCTCTCTCCACACAATGTGCGTACATTTCCTCTCAATTCCTTTTAACTTCCTCATTCCTATTCTATTAGTTTAAATATGTGGATAATCTGGACGGGTAGTAATATGCGGTGCTCATAAAAATGGTACCGTGCACCACACAGAATTTCTCCCGCTTTTTATATTAAAATAGACATTTACTAAAAAATCACGATTTGATAAATGAAATAATAGGTTAAACATAAAATAATATCACTGTTACTTACCTACTCTATGGAATTAGGTACTAGGAACACTGTTACAGAAAAATTGAAAAAAGAGAAACATCACTGTCCACCAAAGAACACACGAATCAAATTAATTTTTAAAGACCTGAATTAAAAAGTCTATGTATTTGCCTATAGCTAAGAAACTATTGTTTTTTATAAAAATATATTTCAATTAAAATATTTTTATCTTTAATAGTACTACAACTTTACAATGATAAGTTATTTCGTATCTCAAATAGTGGCGAAGAAATGATGAAAATTGGAAAATTCCCCCAATGTAAATTATCCTCAAAATCATTTTCATAAGAAAATGAGAATCTCCCTCTTGTTTATAATGATAAACAGTGTCTATATATAAAATTCAATCAAAATCGTTAGCGTGAATTCCGAGAAAATTTCTTTTTTTCTCTTTTTGCTCTTCGGTAAACTACTCTTAAATTTAATGTTAGAAATCTAATTCCAAAAACCCCTTGGGGGGACCTTATGTAAGCCCCAGATACTATAAAATATTGCTCCCGTACAAACATAGAATTTAATTTTCTTTATATGGTGACCTCAAAATTTCTTGAATATCTGTCAAGGGTGTTGTGTCATTTAATGATAACTTTTTCTTTTCATTTAAAACGTATATTAGATCATACTGCCATGCTCATGACAGATATTCAGGAACAATTGATATCAACACGTGTAAAATATTAAACTCTATGTTTGTACTGGAGCAATATTTGATTTATTTTGGCAAAAAAAAGTTTTGCCATGAGAACTGCAAAAACACTGGCCTTTTTCGAGTCCCCTTCCATCCCACCTTAAGAATAATTTTTTTCCTTTAGAGTTTAGAGTCTAATACAGGGATTCCGAATCTATGGCACTCATGCCACTGAGTGGTACACAAACAAGATCTGAATGGCAGGCCAACATGAAAAAAATAAACACTAAATAAAACTTTTCCCAAAGTGGTATTATTTTTTTGAAGTCAATAATATTTTGTTAGCCCTGTCATTTACATGTAACAATGAACTTTGAAGTCAACGATTAAAAATCGTCTAGTGTGCTATTGAAGACAAGTTATGAACCAAATAAATATATGTTGGCTAGAAAAATACATAAACATGTATCAAACTAATATGAAAAAGATTATGCACTTTTTTTATTTTAGCTAAATATATATCTATTGTATTTTTCCACCTAAAGGTATCACTTTAAATTTTTCACTTAAAGTTAATAACATTATTCACTAGCGCAGGAACGTTTTTATTCGGTGGAGGGAGTGTGTTTGAATATAATCATGTGCTTTTGTAGGAGATAACATTTTTTAGATTAAAAAAAGACAAGGAAAATGAAATACAGCTGTCTCTCGAACTGCCCGAGTGATTGGTTCTGTAAAATAATCGCGTAATACGAAAACGCGTAAAGTGAACTGATTTTAACATGGGAGAAATGGATTACTCCTAAGAAAAAATGTAAAGAAAAACCTAGTTATTGTAAATAAATACAATTTTTATTAATTTATCTAACTAGTACAATGCAATAGGTAGCCAATCTTCAAAACCCTGAAATTAATAAACAAATGCATTTTTTATTTAATTTATCTGATTAATACCATGCTACAGGTACACTCACTGTTAATCTTCAATCGCATGATATTTTAATTGGATCTGGCGAGTCTGGGTTATCACTATCTTGCTCTTTTAAAGACCCTGGTACTTTAGACTCTTGCTCTCATGAAGGTCCTGGGATTGCAGAATATTGCTCTCTTGAAGACCCTAGGACTGTAGACTCTCGCTCTTTTGAAGGCCCTGGGACGGTAGACTCTTGCTCTCTTGAAGACCCTAGGACTGTAGACTCTTGTTCTCTTGAAGACCCTAGGACTGTAGACTCTCGCTCTCTTGAAGGCCCTAGGACGGTAGACTCTTGCTCTCTTGAAGGCCCTAGGACGGTAGACT
>CABFWO010007328.1:0-25975 GCA_902155825.1 Timema genevievae | reverse complement strand
AAAACCATTTAGGAAAAACCACCCCCAGTTCACCCGACCGAGATTCGAACCTCGATCTCCCCGTCCTCGGCGGTCTGGCTCAACACCTTGCGGGGTGATTTTAATAAATAATTTCTCGACCACCCTACAAGAAAATGCGGATACATTTCTTCTAAATCCTACCATAGTCTACTCATACCTGCCCACTTTGTGTGGATATTAAAACCCCCCTACAAGTTAGCAAAACGCGGTGCACTAGATAAAACAGAAGCCAGTGAGAAATCCATGACATCAAACAGACAAGCCCATAAGAAAGTTAGCACTTGACCTTGGCTCACGATAATTTATGGCTGTTTATCTGTTGAAAAGAGTTCCTACATCAACAGGATGGAACAATGTCATTGTCGAGGCCGGAGAATAGCTAGCTAGCAGGTGGCCAACCAACCAACTATCCGCGCAGACACACGGTAAATTAATTACGGGAATGATGCCACACGTGTTCCGGACTGGCAGACAAGTGTGTCAGTGCGCATGCGTTTCAAGCCCAATATTGTGCACATGACCTCCTTACGTGAAGAAGCCACCGTCCTCGATAGTCCGCGCGTGGTCTGGATTCCTCGGTCTGCCAGTGGAATATGTCACAGAAACTAGCGTGTTGCATTCACATACAAGTTAACGTAACAAGGGGGTGCTTAATTAGTGGGATTTGCTTTTTGGTCTGAAAAGTGTGACATGAGAAGGCTTTGGTGGACGCATGGTCTAAGGCGCCACTTCCACAATAGACTTGATTGCTAAAGACGGGGAGATCGGGGCTCAATCCCGGTTGTGTGTACTGAGGTTTACTTTACCTAAATGGTTTTTTCACTATCACTTAACGTAAATGTGGGTACACTTCTTCTAAATTTAACCATCCTAGTCCCTAACGCATTAGTATAATTAGTACATAGGTGTATAACCTGAACGGGTAGTAGGACGTGGTGCTAAAAAAATAAATAAGCTTGGCTTTTGCAAACAATTTTTTTTCTTATTTTGAAAATTGAAAAATAATACACGAGAATCGAACCCGAGACCTTTGGCTTAGTACGTCAATGCTCTAACCATTGAGCTATCCAGGATTCATCTCGTATCTAGGGTCATTCTTCACTCATATTTTAAGGCAGAGTCTATGATTGACTTAGCAGAAATGTTTTTTCTTCCACACAATTGATCTATTTGATCTTAAACGGCGGTGGATTTAATCTACCATACCTTAAACAATCATAAAATGTTTCTATTAGAGCTTAAGTTATTATTAGAGATATTCTATTATATTTTGAACTTTCAAATAGCTTATTTAAATATTAAGAAGGTGGCAAACAAGAGCTTTAAATAGAATTGACTCAATCTAATTTCTTTTGGGCACGTAAGGCATAATATATAGGACATCCATTGTAGTTTTTGCTAGAACAAAACACGCAATATCGCAACATATAAAAACTACCATATATACACAGCAGAAGATTGGACCCAGTCATATTGTCTTATATTAATAGTGCTACCATATACATCAATATTATATCCAAGAATGTAAGGAACGCTTAGAAACGCTCATAAATATTATGTATTTTTCCTTTTTAATAAGTATAACTTTTTTCTACTTTTACGATAATGTTTAGTTTGTAGTAACTTATGTCAAAACTAAGTCTCTTCTATGACCGGAGACGAAGTTTTCTTATTTCCATGATGATAAACCATCCTTGAGAGAGTTTGTCGGACTTTTTCTGAGGTTTAACTTTAGTATACAAATGTAAAATTACAGATTTTTAGTAGGGGTGGACCTGTGTAGTCTATAATTAGTGCTTTTCCTATACTAATTATAAGAATTCTGTTGAAACCAACTTAATTCTGGAACAAAACTCCATTCATCAACTCATCGAAGACTTGAAGAGCGATCTATGTTTTTTTCAGTTGTTAGTTTTGGTACAAGAGCGGAAATCGAACACGGGATTCCTATTATAGTTGAACGAACTGAGTAGCTTGACCAAATGTTACTATAGAGTCAAAATTATTTCTAAGAACAGTTCTTGGAGGTATCTGTAGCTTGGGAGGTAGATTTTGGTTGACATATAACAAAATCTCTTCGATGGTGGCATTGTCTGAGGCGTCATTCTCGTAATAGATTAGACAGCCAATGACAGAATGATAAGGTTTTGAGCCCCTTTCATGTGGACTGAGGGGTTTTTCCTAAATGGATATTTACTTTTCCTCCATTCAAATTTGAGTAGAATTACTCTAAATTCAATATTTCTGTTCTCCAAAAATGTAGTTTAATTAGTACATATGTGTATTACACACACAAATAGTATGACGTGTTACTACAATAATAAAAATTAAGTATACATTTAATTTGAGTTTTTCATCTATAACTCTCGAAATTAGGATGTATGTTTGGTAACTCGAAATTAGGAATTACCAAACATACATCCTTCTTGCTTCCAAACAACATATATATATATATATATACCATATTTTGAACACAATGATATTAGATTATACACAGGTAGGCCTACATTTATAAGAAATAACAATTTCACAAATAAATTATTCAAACTTTCCTTAAAATGCACATTAATATTTTTACATTATTACGTACTTTCCTACAGTGGCAATAAAAACTTGAAAGTTCATTTCCACACCTACAAAAGTACGCCACCTATTCCTATCTTGAGCTAGTTCTATCTAGTCCCCCTCACTAAACCCTATATCTCTCAGGTCCATCCTAATATTATCCTCCCATCTGCGTCTAGATTTTCCCAATGGTCTCTTTACATTGGGTTGGCCAGTCAGTACCCTGAACATTGCTCTAGATACCCTTTTATATTAATATCTAAGTGATATTGGTAAGGACAATAGAATATTTTAATGTTACACTAGTAAGGTTTAACTACAATATATTCAATTCTAAATTATAAAATATATCTTTAAATATTTGAAATAATTTTATATTTTAACATTAAAGATCACCTAATTAATATGTTATTAATATAAGTTGTGACACAAATTATTTTATAAAAAAATACATTCAGACATTTTACATGGTTGTACAAAAACCTCTCCGTCCACCACAATAGCACCTGCACCTATGATCGCACCTACAGAGTCGTGAGACTTCTATGGTCTGAAATTGTAAGTGA
Organism: Timema genevievae; assembly: GCA_902155825.1. Taxonomy (NCBI): domain Eukaryota; kingdom Metazoa; phylum Arthropoda; class Insecta; order Phasmatodea; family Timematidae; genus Timema; species Timema genevievae. The sequence continues at coordinate 22,823 of CABFWO010007328.1, read as the reverse complement.
TAAGTGCCTGGGGGCTATACTTATATTGAGGTGTGCTTCCCTTATGATTTCCAACTAATGGTGACAGAACACGAAAACTTAAATAAAACTTCATCGAGTTCTTACCAGAAGAACTAATTCATTTATCAAATACTATTTTCTCAAAGTTATATACAACATATTCCTTAGATTGAAAAATGACGTCTGGACACCGGAATCAACCATGGGACTTTTGTCTTAGTACGTCAATATCTTTACACTGAGCTATCCAGAAGTAATCTTGTTGTCAGGGTCATTAGTCACTCATATTTTGAGTTAGATTCTGTGATGGACGTTCTAAAATCGTCAGCTACAAAATATGAGTGATCTATTAAGTTTGCGAGCTATCAGATAGCCGTAATTAATAGCTATAACAGCCTGGTTATCTAATCAATTATATATAAAACAGATAAATTGAAATAAAACTAAACATTCAGTAGCGTTTAGAAACTGGATATTTTAATAGTCAATACACTTATGAGTAATATACAAATACAGATTCAAACTATGGCTAGATTACTATCTAGTTTCGTAATTAATATAATTAATCAGTCTTTTTACAGGTAAACCATCTTGGGCCTAAAATGTGTTCTTCGTCTATAGTCACACTTATAACAGTTCTAGTTGTCTTTAGGTTTTGTGAATAGTGTTTAAATGATGCATGAAACTACCTGTCAACTCTAATAATTATTATTAGTTCACCAGTGACTTGCTCAATTTTAAATTAAATTTAACGAACATTTTTATTAAGTCATCTTCTGAATTTAATGCACGAATTTTCGTGACGTGTGTTTTATGTGTTTCTGCAATCCTCCATGGTTGAAATGTCGTGACTTTACTGAACACGAGTTCGTGACGCCAAAATGAGCTTTAACGCCACACGTCATCCAGGTCATGTGTATGTGTGGGCATTGTATGTTAGACTCATGATGTATTAAAGTTTCAAAGAATACATATCCACACACACTCTAGTGCCAAAACTCCTTTATTGATAAATATTATGTCTATAAAATAATTACTTTTTTGCTAAAACTAGCATTGCATTTCAAAAGCGCATGACCACCATTCTCAATGTGTTAATAAGAGTATAAAAACTTAATGGCTACACCTGAAATGGATATCGAATTTATCAAGGCTATTTGTGTTTGGATAACGTATTCAATTTGTTTACAAACTTTTTTATTCAAACACTTTAAATGTCCTGAATCTGTCATATTAAAACAGCTCTTATTATATTTTGTCATCCCTCTCTTAAGGTATATTTGTTTTAAATAATACGGTCAAATTGTGATTCTCAAAATTAATAGGTCCATCAATTAATAGATAATATCAATATATATTTTAACTAAACAAATTTTATAAAGTGTCTAAACCATGACCAAGCGCGTTATTTTGTGGAAGCTAACATCAACGATATATTAAATTGTAAACTATACTACCTTAATGATGATAAATTAATAATATTATAATGAATAAAATTACGTGTGCATACCCTAATGGAACTTATTGAGTTAATGAGTATTCATTGTATTAAAGGCAGTCGAATAAATAAAAAAATAAATAAATCTTGTTCAATATAGTAATTTCAAACTAAACGTAAAATCACTTTGTCTTTTTGGGAAAAAAACTATATTTAGTCATAATCAAATTTAATTTTGAAAGTTTAACTCAAAAACTGATGGTCACATGGTCAAAGAAGTCATTTTCGCAATAGACTGGCCTGCCAATGATGGGGAGATTGGGTTTCAAATCTCATTCAGATGAACTGAGGGTGGTTTTACCAAAATAGTTTTCTATTCTCCCTTCACGCAAATGCGGGTACACATCCTCTAAGCTCAACCTTCCTCATCTCTAACACATTACCATAATGTATATATGCGTCCAACTCAAATGTTTAGTAAGATGTGGTGCTAAAAAAATTCAAAATATTATTCCGATTATGATGTTCAAAATATAAAATTACTTTTGTTAAATAATCGCAATTTTAATAATGTCCCATTTTAATAAAGACATAATAATTTGGTTTCATAAACATCAGCCGTGTAAACTTTTAACATTTGTTTGGAATATTTTATATAAAATTATACTTGGAGAAGGATATAAATCCAAGACCCCCGTCTTAGCAGGCTGATGCTAGACTTGAACTATTTGGGTCAATTGTGGGTCAAGACCCATTGACCACTCCAAACTCAGGAAGTGTGACGTATGTTAACTGGGTATCTCAGTGGTGTAACATTAGAGATCCAGGCCAAAGGTAAATTCCTGTGTTCTTATGTTGTATCTCAACATAATATATTGCGTCTTTGATCGATATATTATCCTAACCAAATAATAAATTCAAGAGATTGTCCTAAAATATGCTTCAATAAATTAACAATATAATAAATAATATAATGTCTTCTAAGTTCGCTCCCTCAAGTTTCTCCTATTTTTATCCCAGAGCTCCATGATTTAACCCCGTTCAGCTCCTTCTAGAGTTGCGATACGCCCTGTACACCAGCCAATGGGGGTCAATGACCTCCGCACTCCTGACGGTCCTCCTGTAGGAGCCTCCCTCATCACCGCCTCCCCCGTAGTGATCGCCACCACCTCCGTACTCCTCGTGATGGGGTGCCTTGATGACCTCGTAGGAGACGTGTTCCCCACCCCCGCCACTGAATACTAACGCCACCTTGGCCACCAGGAGCGCCTTACCAGCCAGGATAGCCACGGCGTTGTAGGTCATGGTGAGCCACGCGCCCTTCATCAGGGCCCCCATGACCAGGTATGGCAGGATCTTCTTAAGCTTGCCTTTGCCTGGACAAACAACGGTCATGGATTAGTCTTATTATCTCATACACAGAAATATTGTAATCGTTGACCTTTGACCTCGAGATTTTGATGTAACTTGACGTCCTAAGTTGTGTTTTTTGGTCACCACGTCTAAATTCTCGTTCGGGATGTACGAATATGTTCTGTAAGCCTTTGGTTGCTAGGGATGAGGAAGGTTTAGTTCAGAGGATGTGTAACGGGATTTGCATAAATAGCGAGTGGGAAACCATGTAAATAAAAAAGCACGCTCAATACACGCAACTGGGATTGTAATCCCAATCTCATTGTCATCGGCAGTCCAGTCTAACAAGAGAGTAACGCTCTAGACAATTTGACCCTGAAGTCTTATGTGCTCCCAATCTAAACATAAAGGTCTAAGGGGCAAGAGCCACCACTTTTATAAACATGTGATATTTTTTTTTTTTAATAGGTAATGGGGAACGAATTATATAAGTAGTAGTAGGAGAATTCAATTTAAGGCAAAGTTGATAACTATGTCAATCTAGCATAAATAAATATGGATATATATGATGCAATATACCAACCGTATAGGCATCAAAATTTAAGTTTTTGAGAAAGTTTGGTAAACCAATCACAAGTCAATATATTTGAAGAAATATATAATACAATGACTTGGGCCTTAATCATATTCTAAAAAGTTTTAAACTTTTTCAAAATTATTAATAATTGTGAACTTTAACTTAAATTGCTTCTAACCAATAATACGACAAGATAATCCAAACATGTATATGTTAATTGTCCCACGTTGAAATGGGAATAAAACAAAACATCTATAAATAAAGAACTTTTAACAGAACTCCTCTCTCCAACACTTGGAATACTCAACCTACATCTTTTAACTCTGTCCTGATGATGATGCCAGTGCTGCATCGAAACATGTAGAAACTCAATACGTTGCAGGGATTGCAGCATTCAAAGGAACAAGGGATTATAAGCTAAGGAATGAATTCAATTCTACACTAACTTTTTTCATTTCTGTTAAAAATTCTTTATTTATAGATGTTTTGTTTTATTCCCATTCAACGTGGGACAATTAACATATAGATGTTTGGATTATATTGTCGTATTACTGGCTAAAGGCAATTTAACTCAAAAGTTCAAAAGTTTTAATAATTTCTTAAAATATTTAAAACTTTTAGATGTAGGTTAGGGCTTAAGTCATTGATTTATATATATCTCCTCAAATGATATTGACTTGTATTACCAAACTTTTCCATAAACTTAAATTTTGATGCCTATACGGTTGTTATGTTGCATCATATATATCCATGTTTATTTATGCCATATTGACATAGTTATCAACTTTACCTAAAATTGAATTCTTCTACTATTCACTTGATATAAAGATTACTGTTTCATTAGTCGTACCAGCAAAAGTGTTTTTTTATGTTGATCCTTTTTCCTAAATAAAGGGTAGGCTAATTTACTGACTGATTTTTGAAAATGTTGTCGCTGCTATAAGCTGGGCTTGGATTATGATGATATAAAAATGATCAAAAAATGCCTTAGAAATTACATACAAATTCTAAAAATTGACAAAAAAAAACTCTAAATAAATGAACATGACTAAATCAAACACACCCGGTTTAGTGCCCGCATGGTCTAACGCACTACCCTCGCAGCAGACTAGAATGCTGATGACGGGGAGATTGAGGTTTGAATCTCGGTTGGGTTTAATGAGGGTGGTCTTTCCGTGGTAGCCTTACATTCTCCCTCCCCGAAAATGCGGGCACAATTTATATAAATATAGCCCTACTAATCCCCAAAACCTTAAGCGTAATTAGTACATTAACGTAAAACCTGAACGGATAGTAAGACGTGCTGCTAAAAAAAATCACAAAAAGCACTTTACAAAATTATAAACGTCTAAATACTGGTATCTAAATTTGAAAAACCATAGTTTCGTATTTTTTCTGAAAACTTATATATTGAAAGGTGTACTGTACGTATTTAAATAGTAAGATAATGTTAACATTTAAAGTGAATAGCAAGAAGTTTTGAATGGAGATTTAGTCACTGAGAAGTAACGAACAAAGCCATTTATCTTAATGTTCTTTAGTGGCTCAGTTTCCTTCAGAGTATTATAACATGCCTTATTTATTATTTTATATTCAATGTGTTTCAATTTTTATAGCAACCACGCAATAGTATTTATCTGCGCAGCACCGATGCGGTAGTTGTGCAGATTGTGGTGTAATGAGCACTTTTTATGTAAAAGATTGCTGGATTGGACATAATCAAAATCCACTAATAAGAATTATTGAAAACATGTGAATTGGGCACTCCATTAGTAAAACATTAATATCAAATTAATCCTATAAATTTACAACAGACGTCAGTTCAGCAGAAACCATCCAAATGAACGTTAGCTACTCCATACAGTCCGAGATAGAATTCATTTTCAGTGAGAAGGAATGCAAAATTAAGTAATTTTACTAAGTTAAATTAGATTAACAATGTACAATCCCCCTTGAGAGTGAAATCATAGTTCAAGGTATCAGTGCACAATACATCTTGGGTTTGGGGTGAGGGGTGGTATTGGTGGTAACCTGTTTTCGAAATAAGTGCCCAGTCCACCTACGTCCAAACAACTTTGATGTGAGTAATAAAACATTCAAAATACCGCAATGTACGGTACATCCACGGCTTTTTTGGTGCTGCCTGACAGCTAGCAGAGGCTATCAGTAATGCCAACATTGTCTGAAAATCACTGTTATTAACCTCTTTGGAAATTATTATTATTATTTGCTATGTATTACTATTATTATCACTAAAAAATATTATCAATCCCTTTTAACAATACTTCCCTAAGGAATACACTAGAATTTTATTTTCCATGATCAAATTAAAGAGAAGATAGTCTAATAAATTCATTCTAGTTTTTCTTTTGACTTTTTTGGCAACTACAGGTAAACTAGTGCGTGAAATTACACATTTAATGATATTATATTCAGTTATTTATATTTTTATAACTGGCCTCACACATCTTTAAAATAAATAAATTGTTTGTGATTACAAAGAGAAAAAGACATATAAAATATTTTGAAATAATATAAAGTTTAAATTTGGTAAATACGAGTATTAATACCAATCGCCACTCACTTGCCAACAAGGTCGCTACGTCATAAACCGTCAGTATCGTTTCATTTCAGTGCGCCATTTTTGTATTTGATAGTAAGGCCGCTTTTAACGAGCTCTTGCTTTTCATACCGGATTTTTATTAAACAGCAAATGCTACTTTCAAAAGAAAAATAATCGCCAAACGGTTATTCTCAACTTGTAAGCAGAGTATAACAATTTTAAATATATACATGATAACACTGAATTAACATAAAACATAGTAAATCCACGTTCGTGGGTCTACTAGTTGAATTCGGCTGAATATTTTGTTTGCGTATTTTGGCTTATCTAAGTTACAGTTGATAATTTTATTACAATTTTTTTAATACATTGAATTTTGTGAGTATTTATTTGGTGATTTAATAAACCTTGTGTTCTTTTGTGAATATTAGTTTGGTGTGAGCATGTAATCATTGGAAAATATATGTTTTTTTTATTTTCTTTAAACATTTATTTTCCAATATAATATTGAAGCGTGTGATAAATAAAATAGCGAGTGTTTCTCAATGATCAATATACATTATTTGAAAATTCAAGTCTGTGTATCAAGACTGTATAATATATCTTTTAGCCTCAAGATTGGGTTGTGTTGACCACTAGGCTAGACCTCAAGTTTTAGGATTTTTATATTATTCGAAACATAACTGTTAAGTGTAATAAAAAATACTAGCGAGTCTTTCTCAGTGTTCATTAAATAAATAATAGGATAAGACTTTAAGTTATAAGTTATTGTAGTTTTATAAAATACTTAGCTAACTTTTTAATAGTAGTGAATCTAAACGAGAATTTTTTTAAATTAGTATAGCTTTTTACTTATTTTTTTTGACAATGAAGATGACGATGACGAATATGATGATAATTGATAAAGAAGGAATTCTTGCAATCCCGTTGGAAAACACTTAAAGGTACAAGTCAGTTCATAATAAATATAACTTATTTGTACTTAACAGTGTTAAAAAGATTTATGAAATTGTTTTTTCTCTATGTAATACTACACGTCCAGATTGTTCATATTAATAATGATGTTAATAATAATAATAATAATAATAATAATAATAATAATAATAATAATAATAATAATAATAGTCTATCTAAAAATTGAAAAATTAAAAATTAATAATATAAATTATATGAGATTAAATGCTAAAATTTTAAATATTGCAAAAAAAGCTAATTCTAATAATAACATCAACATATCAAGGTCAAAAATAAATAAAAACTAACAAATAAGTAAAACTTTAATATAATATGTTTCTTGTATAGACCTAGGTTTTGAAATTCAAAAGTGACAGATGCTAAACATATGTTTTTGCAGATAATATGGTTTGGCGTTGGGATACATAATTTGGTCTGGTAACTTTTACAAGATGTCAGGCAGCACCAAAGAAGCCCTGGAACTACTATAAGCTATTCCAAATATTTTTAATATTACATGATGTTACAAACAATGGCTACTGTTATCAGAAGAAATAAATGGTACGGCGCACCGCACAGACTTTCTCTCTCTTTCTATAAACTCGTAAGATTTCTGAACGGAATAATGTACATTGTATCATCACCACTCCACATAAGAACACGCATAAAATAATATACAATGATATTGAATCAATGAGAAAAGAGGCGCATCTTTGTCCACCTTAGAACATTTCAAACAGTTTAATGTCTTCCACTAGAGTCAACACTTCGTATTAAAATTTCGATTTCTGGTTAAAATTTTAACATTATATAAGGTGTTGCAGATCTTCAAGTCATCGCATTGATATTTAATTATTCATTTATACATTTTGACCAATAAAAAATGTAAATATTGACTATTGAGTCTAAAATGGAGATAGATCATTGCTATGCAAACATTTCTCCTAAGAGATTTAAGGAAAAATAACATACTTTTTTAGATACTTATATTTAATTACTCTATGGCATTGGAGAATTATTGCGTTAAGACTTAAGTAGTATATGTTTACAACTAAAGCTCACAAAATTGTATTAATATATTTGCAAATATCTCAGAAACTGTTGCTTTTATAAAAATATATGTCAAATAAAAGTTTTTTATTTCTAATAGTCCTACAATTTTGCAATGATAAGTTGTTTAGTTTCTCAAATAGTTGTGGAGATACGGAAATTAACGCTTCTGTAAAGTACCCTAAAAATCATTTTCATAGGAAAATGAAAATAGCCAGTTTATTTATAATCTTAATCAACGCCTAGATACGAATTTTAATCAAAATCGTTTGAGCAGATTTTGAGAAAACCAAATTTTTCTCTTTTCGCCCTTCAGTAAACTACCCTTAATTTTAAGTTTTTATAGACACACAGACAGACGGCATTGCAAAGACTATTTTTTAGGGTTCGGGGGGTCATGAGACGTCGACATCCATCAACATTTCAGGTTAGTTTTTTTTACGATCGCAATACTTAAGCTTTAATGTCCAAAAAGTTAAAAAAATATATATAATTGCGTATAGATTGAAAATTATTGATTTTATAAAAATATGTTTCGAATAAAATATTTGTATTATAAATATATATACATATTTGTAATGCTAAGTAATTTCATATCTCAAATAGTTTCGGAGCTATTATAAAAAATGTTAATTTACGCATCAGACCGGAGCCCTTAAAGCCATTTTGCCGAAATATTGAGAGTAGCCATTTTGTTTGGAATATTTATTAATGTTCATAAATGAAATTTAATCAAAATCTTTATAGCCGATTTTGAGAAAATCGACTTTTTCTCTTTTTTCCCTTCAGTAAACTACCCTTAATTTTATGGGTAGATATCCAATTCCAAAAAGCCCTCGGGGCAACCCTATGAAAACCCTAGATATCAATTTTCAGCTCAATCGGTAAAATAGTTTAGGCTCTAGTTGGAGGTACAGACAGACAGATGGAAACTCAAAAACCACTTTTTCGGATTCAGGGAGTCATGAAACGTCAAAATTCATCAAAATCTCGAGTTCGATTTTTTTGACGATCACCATACTTTCTCTACCTGTAAGATAGAGAGAAAGTAAAAACGGATGACAATTAACATAGCGAAAATTCATCATTTAAATGCTTCAAACATTATCATTTTGTGAATTCGTTTACGTCTAAATTGATTCAATTTGGTGCTATTGCATTCGAGATTTTTATAAGTTTATATCCAATGGTTTTACATTAAACTGTGGGGATTCACATTATTACATTCAAAATTTTGGTAATTTAATTCAAATTACTTGAGTTTTATTTTATTGTTGTGACGAGGACCTAATAATTTATGTTTCAAGAGTATTAACTTTAAAAATACCAAATTAATGTTTAAAATTAATAATCAAAAGCCTAGTTCATTTATTGAATATTACAAATTTGTTAGGAATAAATATTAATTTTATTTTTAGTTTTTAAGGGTATCAAAATCATATTGTGCTTTACCTACATGGTCAAAGATTATTTCAATATTTTTATAAATTATCACTAATAGAGCAGAAAAATATATATACTTTTTAAACTTTTACTGATGCCATAATCTTTTAAAATTTAAAATAATTAAGTCTTAAAAAAATATAAAGAGTTTAACTACTTTTACATTATTTAACTTTATTCAAGCACTAATAAATTTGGCTAAATATAAAGGAAACTGAATGAAATGGTCTGGAAATATATTAAAATATATACAAATTGGCTTAAATGTCCACAGTAAATGCACAATGTTTAACCAATTTCCACCAGATGTTCTACATTCATACATAATATATTTGTCTACATAATGCATATTAGTGGCAAAAAATTTATCCACCCCATTAGTGTACCAAGATTAGATAATTTATATCTGCGTTAAAAATTATCATAAGTAAATCATTAATTTGGAAATATCATAATTTTAACGCTTTTAAAAGTTGTTTTTTCATAAAACCCAAAGGATATAAATAAAATGAAATGAGATTTTTTTATTTGGGAGGTAGACAAATAACTAAAAGTAATTTACTCAAGTTGGTGCACGCATAGTCATTAAATCGGGCATCCTGATAGTAGATAATATTTGTTTGTTTGCTAAGTAATTTTCTAATAATTGATTGAAATCAACCTATATATATCTTTCCAGATTAGGTCCTAAGTGATATAAAATACATCCCAGTGGATTTAAAACTATGTCTACCTATGTGTATTTAAAAATTGGTTCCATATAATCACAGGTGTTCAGGACTTTCAAAAACCATGGATACAATTTCATTATTCTTGTTTATATATCAATTATTTTTAAAAATTGTATAAGAAAATATATATTACAAACTCTGACTGGGTATATGTGACCATGACGTGTACTGATATATTTGATACGTTTATAAATTACATAATTGAATGTCCGAAACCTTATCTCAGTCGTTAGTGTGTCGATCTAGTCAGCTAATGGTACAGGCTTTGATTCTCGGCATGGCCGATTTATTTATTATTAGTGAAATGTGGGTTTCCCCTTTCACAGTGATAATTTAATGTATGGGGACAGGAGGTTGTGTCTGTTTTCGATCTAAGTCAGTTTATAAGTCGTTTGCTGATGTAATCAATCGGTTCAGTAAGTGCCCGTTAAATATCTCAAAAAAAGAAAAAGACATCGTTGAACAATGAACATCTTATAATATTAAGCCTACGAGATACATTTTAAAGTTATTCTCTCAAAAGAGTAAAGATTTAAACTGACCATGTGGACTGTTTATCTACGTCTTTTAGTGATGTAAGCGTTGAAAGAAACATTTCCATTCCACACCTGAGCTCTGTCGGTGACGCGTTTGTTCATAATTAAGTTTAAATAAGAGTGTGATTTAATTAATTATTATACACTTTGTACATTTGACAGTTTTTATTGTAAATAGAAGGGAGAACAATTAATCTAAGTTAAACATGAAAATATAAATTCTAGTTTTAAACAAAATATATTATTTTAAATACATTCGTTGAAATATATCAATTATATAGGTATTTAACAAAATATTCGAGTAGTTTTATAATAAGGATAAAATATATATTTAAACCAATTGTGAATAAATTATTGTGAAAATTGGAATATTTTATCTCTGTTTGATTTAAACGATGATATAACCCCATGTTTGAATTTCTTAGTACATGAATTATGTGTATTTTTTTGTGTGTAGGAAATTTAAAAAGAGATCAAACTATATATTTTAAAAAATGTTCAGTATCAAACGTATTTTACAGCATAATAGAGCAACATATAGCTTTGTATATTATAAGATTATATTAAAATATTGGGAATATTTGACGTAGAAGTTGTCATACCTGTCCTCGCTGATTCAAAGCTCTCATCCTCTTCTTCTTCGTCCAGGATCTGCGGAATACTCAGCTGCACGGTGTGACCACGGAAGAATCTAAAGGCTCTGTCCACAAGAAGTTCATCCAACTGTTGATTGCGCAGCTCGGGATCCTCAGGAAGACTCTCCTCCTTCACTTCCTGCAGAGGTTCCAAGATGTTCCTCCCATCCTCAGAGCTCTTCACGAACTCCACTCCACCCAGGACCGGGATATTGTCAGCTTTGATGGCTCGATCCGCAAACCTCAAGGCTCTCATCTTGAGGCAGGCAAAGACATCTTGTTGAGACTCGCAGCTCTGATACGCGTGATACACAACTTTCAGGCCAGATAAGAGGCCATTGTCTAAGTTTCTCTCTTCTTCCGACTCTGAAGAGTTCATCACAGCACCAAACAATGTCAAGAAACAAACTAGTAGCACTATCCTCATTTGGACCACCATGATTGTAACTTTGGTGAGATGGTGTTGATTGTCCGGACTGTGAATGATAAGTGGTGTTATTTGGACGACTTTACTAACATTTATACGCACCTATTTAATAATTGTTTGCAGAGGTATCATCGTTTTTAGAGCGTGCAACATAAGGGAGGGTCCTTGCTGCTCCATATTTACTTTACGATTAAACGACTGCAATGTGCGTGTTTAGCCCCAAAGTAACACATACTTAAGAGAATAAATAGCCTAAGTACACAACATTGTCTTACATTCTGTATCTAGTGCAAGAACACCCGTGTAGTTATTGTAAGGTACAAAAACAATAATGGCTCAGTTACACAAATGTATTAATGTCAGTATTATAACCTTTTATTCTTTAGTGTATATTAGAGTTGTATTTGATCTGAGATCACTATTTAACTCCCACATATATAAATTTATTAAAATAGTAAAATAATCCTTAATATATTTATGTGCAAGTGATTTCAGTTGAGCAGGGAAATTGTTGATTACCAAACTCTGCAGTTATTTAATCAAAACAATATGTTTCATATAAGTATATTGAGAAATCTCACAGTTTATTTATTCCCGACTTTGACTGTGAGTTGTGTAGTTGTTGAGCTGACTAGATCATTACAATCCAAACACGCACACGAAGACCCTCAATTACAACACCAGAGGAATCTCTCTGAGGTGTTCCAACCACTGAACACGTCACGTCACGTCACTCTAATTTGGTACTAAATGAAGTGATAGCTTCTTGTGTCTCAAAATCATCTTATCATCAATCTTAGAATAGGAAAAAACATATAGTCCAACTGATGTTCTTTTATCCTCCAAGATTGACATTAATCATTGCTGGAATTCTAAAAGTAAATACATCGTTTTGAGCCAATGAAAAAGTTGTTTCAGTGGTAGCTACATTTTTTCCAATACCTGTGGGCACATGTGTAAAAGCGTCACTTTAACCTTGTCTACATTGCTGTTGACCTGGAGAAGGTTAAAATACTGCCCGGATGCATTGAGATAGTATTTTTGCATGTATTCCAACTCTCCATCCACAAGAATGCGGTTAAATTTCTTACAAAAGTTACTTTCACCGTCTCTACTCATGAATGTAACTATGCGAATAGCCAGTAGTAGCTTATAGCTCATTTGTTCTGGTTTTCAGACGATGGTGAGGCTGTGTTTGGAACCCCGGACAGTTAGACTGACAGTGGATTATCTAGTTGGTTTCCTTCTCTCACTCCACGCTAATATCTATACATTTCCTACTAAGCTCTTCCATTCTAATTCATAACACAGTGGTGAAGTTGAATTTGGGTAATCTAGAAGGGTGAAGAGATTTGGTTTGGTCAAAAAACAAAATAAGGCTTTATTTAGTGTGAGACAAACTTGATTCAGATATCAAATATTTAATATAGAAATATTAAAAGTATTAAATGATGACACTTAAAATTAGTTTTTTGAGTTTAAAAATTAAAATCCACTCTAAAACTTTTTTTTAATTACTGGCTTGTGAGCACGGTCTTCTCACGGGGAATATATAAAGTAGATTGATTATTATTCGTATATAAAACTAACCAAAGAGAATTGTAACCAAAGCTTAAATTTTGTTTAAATATTAATCCTTGATTGGTTTAAATGGTGTTAGGAAAAAGAAATAATCGACTGATTAATACACAATTTTAAAATAGAAACATAATCTGAACGCATTTTAAAAGCTGACATTTCTTTAACTCCTCTTTCCTAAATAATATGTTTAACTCTTGCTGATGGCGCTAATAACAAATTAAAGAAGAGTAACACACCATAAATGTTTGCCTAAGAACTATAACAAATTAAGGTTAGGCCTATATAGTACTCGTTTAAAGTTTAGAAAAGGTGTTAATTTTAAACTTTTTTAGCCTAATTCAATCTGGTCTTTTGAATCTGCAATATTTATTTCTCGTGTTTTGGACTTTTCTAAAGAACATTGTATTAAAACCTATCGGAACTAATTTATTTAGATCCATACACTATTTATAAGTCTCCGAATAACTCACGTGGACAGACAGATGTCAAAAATATATAGAACTATCATTTTCTACATCCTTTAGATAACTTTATTAGACTAGGATTTTTTTTTACTGCTGATTATAAGGGAATCGAGTTTAGAATCTTGTTCGGGTGTCTTAGGGTGAATTTTTCCTTAATATTTACCTGATCTCCCTCCATGAAAATATAAGTACACTTCCTCTATAGTTTAGTCTTCCTCATCCCTAATACACTAGCGTAATTAGTACATAAGCGTATAGCCCGAATGGGTAGTAAGGCGTGGTGCTAAAATCCAACAAAAATCTTCATAGTCCAAGCTCTTTAATTAAAAAAGTTTGGTTATTGATGAATTTTAGCAGTTCCTTGAGTGACGTTTCATCCTTTGTACCAAAATGCACACATCCAATAGCTACACCAGCGTGCCAGATACAGTTTGGGATAGTGGCCATTGCATGTATGCCTTGTCGACAAAAGCTACTCATCACAGTAGCCTGTCATTGCTTGCTGCAACCGTAGTATAGGCTCGTACGGTGGGGTGCAGATTATGTACTCACTCTTTCCTCCACTTTTATGTCCAGTTGCTCTACGTGCCAGCAAAATGAGAGCTTTGGCATTGTTTTTCGAATCTTAAGATGGGATGGAGGTGGGACGCAAGAAAAGGCCAGTGTTTTTTCAGTTCTTGGGGCAAAACATTTGTATGACCAAAATAAGTAAAAACTTTCTCCAGTACAAACCTAGAGTTTAATCTTCTTCGCATGTTAATATTAACCGTTCCTGAATACCTGTCATGATCATAGCGGCATTATCTATCAAACTTTTTAAATGAAGAGAAAAGTTGTCATTAAATTTCAGAAAATCCTTGACAAATATCCAACAACAGTTATTGTTGATGTCATCATGTGAATAGAATTAAATTCTATGTTTGTACTGGACAAATGTTTTATTTATTTTGGCCAAATAATATTTTGTCATAAAAACTGCAAAAACTTTGGCTTTTCCTCACGTCCCTTCCATCCCACCTTAGGTTCAAACACCAATATAAGTTTGTTATCAAAGAGTCACAACGTTGAAATAGTATTCTTCATGGAAACATTAAGGTTTTATGATCACTAAAAACCTTGGAAAGGTTGGTTTCTATCTTTCCAAGAGAGTTTTTAGCCATGGGCAATTGTACTGTACGTGGTTTCTTACAGGGTGTGAAGGTCAACACACTAAGTGTTTAAGACGTTGAAGGATCAAATCTAGGTACACTGATAACACTAAAAACATAGGAGATTAAAATATTTTGTAACTTATTTATCAATAATAAATTTAAATTATGCATTCTCATTTTGACCAGTCTTATTTAAAATAATAAAATGTAACATAACCTATCTCCCAGTGGACTCGATCTGTCAGGATATCTTACGGGAGGGGTGAGGTTGCAGGCAAGGTAGTTGTGTGGGTTCAAAATAATATGTAGGTTTGTGAGTTTTAGTTTAATAGTAGTTCTAAAAGATTATACAAAAATGTGATGTTGGTCATAAGATACAGAATAAGAAGAATGGACACCAGTGCTCGTGGAGGAACTGGCCTAGCTTGGAAATACTTAGACCGACCAAGTTGACTGTTACCACGTGGTTCTTCTACCGAGCTCAATCCCGGGACTCTGAACTCCAACGATGGTCCCCCTGTACCAGTACTATGGATTACCTGAAGATGTGACCTGTATCGATAATGCGTCGGGTACCCGCAAGATATATGAAACTGTGACGCCCTGTTGCCAAAAAGTCAGGGTCTCTTATACCAAGATATAGGCCCCTTTCGGCCTCGCTAGTTTACACATTGTTATGAATTGTCAGCACTTTACTGCAACCTCTCGAGTATGTTACTACATACATGCTAACCCAACAATTATAGCACGTGCGTCTAATTGAGTTTTGTAGGTCAGCTCAAACATTTAAATATTTCTCGGTGGTCATGACAAAGGTTAAAAAAATATAATTTTATAACATACATGTCCAAGTTAAAATTCCTAACTTTTCATGCATCTACAGATTGAAGGCTAATTTTTTTAGTTTGGGTAGTACTGACATCAGCCTGTCACAAACTGGCTAAACAACTAATTATAGGCTAAAATACTAATAATGGGGTTTATTTTGAATAGTCATGGTGACAGTGAGAAAATACTTAATATAAGCGTTGACTTGCATTTGTCTTTTTGGTACCAAGTAGAATCTATACTCATTCCATTTCAGCTGTAGCTAATCATTTTCCAAATTTTTTGAACTTTAGTTTGTAATTGACTACACATTTTTATAAATAATTATTTTACATGTAAATAAAATATTTATTAAAAGTTAACAAAGTGGTTCAATCTAAAGAAAATATTGATAATTGAGATTACTAAGAGTATTTCAAATTCGGAAATATGGAAAGGCTGCCTATACTGCCGACTATGAGGAAATCTGGGTTAGAATTCTGGTTGAATGTATAAAGGAGGATTTTTCCTAGATTGTTTACTAATCTTCTTCCCTGTAAATATGTGTACACTTCGTTTAGATTAAACCTTCCTCATCCCTAAACCATTATGGTAATTAGTACAAATGAATGCAACCTGAACACAAAGCGAGACGTGTCAAGATAAAAAAAACTGGCGTTAAACTAAATGGCTTATTATTATTAGTCGCTATAAATAGTGTGATACACTTTATAACAAGGGGGATAATTTTAGTTTAGGTTTGAAATTATTAAAATAAAATGTTCTTAACTAGACTATCTATTATATAACTATTATATATTTGTATCTATTATATATTATTTATTATATGCATATATAGTGAGTTGGTGTCTGTATGTTCCTTTTTAACGCTAAAACCACTGTAATAGTTGCGTTAAAATCAGTCATGAATATAGCTTGGACATCCGGTTAACACAGAGGCTATAATATACTTTATTTTAAAAGCCAATATTTGGTTCATATGTTGTCTCAAAACATGTGATCAATGCTATATTCTCCTATTAAATGTAAAATTCTTTTATTTCTCTTTCACCAAATCAACTCCAAATCCCAAGAATAATACAGAATAAATTTCAATCTTGAATCTAGAGATAAATTTATTTTGTGTTTGTTGTATTATAGTAACATTAGTTGACAAATCATGTTACTTTAACAAATAAAGCTATACATAAGTAACGTTCAAGATCTTTATTTGATTTTATCTTACATTCACATGGAAAAATATTGAGACTAATCGAAGAATTCTCCCATTTAAAAGGCAGATAAAACACCAGAAAAGACATAGAAATAGTAATATAAAATCTTATTTAAATTTGTATGATAACAATACCACATCAAGAACAAGAAACTTTGCAAATGAACTTAGAAATAACTGAAGATGTGCAATTCAGCCGTATATTTTACCTGATACATGCGACCACTTTATCATTACTTCATTTAACACTAAAACAAAAAAGATATACTAATATCCCCCATATATTCACATTCTGGAGGAAATATTAGGAGCGTGCATGTCAGTTATAGTTAATATCACTACCCTCACATTAGATCGTGAGTTTTATGAGTAAGGTGGAAGGAAACGTGATAAAAGGCCAGTTTTTTGTTTTTACTATCAAAACATTTTTTTTAACTAAAATAATTCTCCATTAGAAGCATATTCTAATATTATTTACATAGTGACATCAACATTTCTTGAATATTATGTCAAGAGTGTCCTAAAATTTTATGGCAATTTTTCATCTTCATTTAAAAAAATTCTCAACTAAAGTTGCTATGTTAGACTAGGCCTGCATAGGAAAATAAACATTAGGGCTTGCTTCTCTTGTTTGCTATTTGATTTTACCAAATATGCATTACATAACTCTAGACTTAGTGGAGTCTTTTGAATTGAGCCAATATTTACCTAAATAATCATTATTCAGATACATTTTCATTGGGCCTATATATTAAAAATATCGTTTATTATGAACAACTTAATTATACTAAAAATTGAATTTTAGTTATAAATATTACTTGTTTAGTTTTAATTGATCAAAGAAACATTTTTTTCTGACTATTATGAATGCAAATCAAACAAACTATAAACACAAGTCACTCTATTATAATATGAAATTATTTCGCTTTGGATTTGACATTTGATTTTCATTTTAGGTTCTCTTTGCTTTTGAAATCCAAATGATATAACTACAAATTAAAATTATTAAATAAATATTTTTTAATTTTTTAAAATCAAGTTTCATATTTAAATGATTTGCGCACTTGGGTGACCTGGTGGTCTAGGGGTAAGGTGTCAGACTTCTATGCTGAGAGTCCGGGGCTCAATCCTCGGTCCCGGCACAGATTTATCTGATTACCAAACCCTTCCTTCACCTCTGACAAGACGTGTATTAATCACAACTTGTGAATGTGTGGAATGCCAGGCCTCCACCGTGGTTCGGATTCCACGTTAAACTGTAGGTCCTCCATTTCATCTCGCAATCACCCTACCATTGCACATTAGCGAAAGTGCGTATAATCCGAACGGGTAGTAAGACGCGGTGCTAATAATGATATTGATTTGTGCACTTCTTGATTTCTTCCCCTATAATTTACCAAACTTTAGCTTTCTATATGATTGAAAAGTACTAAAGAACATGCGAAGAAGGAAAGCTGCTTTAGATTACAACATACCATTTTACCTGCTGATGGAACTGGGAAACAATAGATTAATGGTGCTAACAGAACTTATAAATAAAATCTACAAAACAGGATAATGGCCCAATGACTTACTAGACGTAGCAGCCATAAAGGCCCTAAATGATAAGAGACAAACAAAAAAATACAGTAACCACACGACCGTCAGTCTCATCTCTCATGTGGGGAAGATCGTGGCAAGAATACTCAACAAGTGACTGGAACAGAAAATACAAAATGTGATGGGAAAATACAAACCTGGATTTTTTTAAAACAGCCAGAGATTCCATTGGTATGCTGAGAATAATTTCAGAAAGAATTCTGGAAATTAAGGAAGAAGTCTACATTGGTTTCATCGACTGGCAAAAGGGGTTTGATAGAGAGACGTGGAAGAAACTGATGGGAATACTCAAGAAGCTCGGCATCAATTGAAGAGACAGATGGCTTATTGTAAGCCTGTACCTTGGACAGCGAGTGAAGGTGAGGCTGAATGATGGAGAGACCAACAGCGTTCATATACGAGGAGGAGTGAGCCAGGGATGTTGTTTATCGCCCAATATATTCTAATTGATTGGAGAGTGGCTAGTCAGGGTAGCCCTTGAGGGACATGACAGATTCATGATAAGAGGATGTGTGATCAATACAGTAAGAACCCTTTCAGATGTCTTGTAAGGGACCCTTCAAACGGGTCAAATTAGCAGCGCTTCTTGGTGGCATGTGAGAATCTCTTAAAAAGCACACCCAGTGGTCTCGAGTATTAAGAGTCATCGTGCCCTTGTCAAAGCTAGTCGAGCTGAAGTTTTTTATTTGTTTTTTATTATTCTTTCTCCCAGTTCCTAGGAGTGGCACCCAATATACATAAATTTATTCATCTAGACGTTACCTTTTGTTGAATAAACATTATATTTTTATTAGAACGTTGGCAATAGATGGACATAGTTAAGCCGAGGTTAGCGATTGTTAACACTCAACATGAAGTCAAGACTTAATCTACACAATAAAAAAGCACTTTAAATATAGGTGGATGGATTATTATGTCATAAAATACTAGTACTCAAACGTAATAACATTTTATAAAACATTCTAGTTGAATCTTTCGTAAATGAATATAATATAAACCAAGACTTAGATATTGTCGTTAATAAATTAAAAAGGTATGAGTTCAAATAAATTTAATTAATAGATTGAATATTGAGGATGAATATCGTTGTGATTAACACTTTTACAAGTTGTTTATTCTCAATGTTTTCTGTTTTTCCTTAACACACTTTGATATTTAAAATGTTTATCCTTGACTACATTTATGTTAGTATGAGTCGAATTGGTCAAATTAATAAACAGGGCATAATACACAAATAATTAACAAACAGGGCATAATACACAAATAATTAACAAACAGGGCATAATACACAAATAATTAACAAACAGGGAATAATACACAAATAATTAACAAACAGGGCATAATACACAAATAATTAACAAACAGGGCATAATACACAAATAATTAACAAACAGGGCATAATACACAAATAATTAACAAACTAGTTTTTAACCAAAGTGAAATAAAACATATCAAAACAACAAGATAAAACATAACTATTCAAAAATTGGTTATTGCTTGAATTATACAAGTTGCAGTATCCAAAATACTTTATAAAATATTTTGACTCTATTTTTAAAAAGCTATCTAAGTCTTATCTGTATGGTTTTATGTCTCCGTTACTCCTTTATAGTGTTCCAGTATATGATGGAGATTACTGGAACCCTGGTTAGCCGACATGTTTCGGTACTTGGTTTGAAGTACCATAGTCATGGAAGTCGTTGGAGATTGAACACGATGTGTTACTACGACTCGTAGATGTTAACTGACCAATATTCAATCTATTAATTAAATTTATTTGAACTCATACCTTTGTAATTTATTAGCGACAATGTCTAAGTCTTGGCTTATATCAAACCTAATAACTAAATTATGTACTTAAATATTCCTTAAATTGAGAAATTATACCTAGACACGGGAATAGAGTCCGGGACCTTTGGATTAGTACGACCGTGCTCTAACCACTGAGATATCCGGGAATCTTTCGGTGTTCAAGGCCATCCTTCATTCATATTTTAAGACAGAATCTGTGATGGGCATGTGTATACTTAAATATTAAATAATTCAGTTCAAAATAAAATATTCTTTTTACACCTGTATAATGTCAGCGTATTCATAACAAAAATACATAACATAGTTGTATAGGGAGGGCTACATTAGATTTTGTTAAGTTAAAATTATGCTATATTTTAAAATATATATTTTAATATGTGTAGTTTAATTGTTTATGTTAAGGTAGTTGCGCTTTGTGAGCAGATTGATTGAATAAGTATATTCTAGAACAGATCAAACATAATATGTCCTCAGGCAGCTAAATTAATGAAGCGGGTATACCAAACCAACCAATGCTCAGAACTTTTCCCCGTGACAGTAATAAAAACCAAGAGCCTTGTTTCATTATAATATTCACTTGCTAATGAGCAAATATTAATACCTACAGTGACAATATCAGTAAGAAAACTACGTACAAAGTAATGAGCATCTTTACACACCGCATTGAAAGGTGTCAAGCTTAGTTTGACTGATTTAAATACAATTTTAAAGTATAATCTACAACAAAGTAGAACCAAGGAGGGGAATTCTGCAACCTCTCAGTAGTTTGCTAGTGATGAGAAGATCTAGGTTTGACTCTCGGTCAGGTGTAATAAGGGTGCCTTTTTTTTTACAAAATAGCTTCCCACTCTTCCACCACCTTGATTTGTGACAATTTCCTATGAATCCTACCCTCCTAATCCATACCACATTATAGTAGAAAATATAACTACATTAAACACCACGTCAGTAACATTCATTATATTGAGATAATAGTCCCGGGTTCAAATCCTGATATAGCCGTAAAATGTGCTAATAGTTAATTGTGGATTTCACAGTGATAACTTAATTGTATGGTTGCGTGTGTTGTGATCTCTTAGTTTAAGTAAGGTAGTATATCAATCACGGGGTAATTTAATCAACTGTTTCAAAAAGTGCACCTTAAATACTTCAAATAAAAATAAAGTATATTATACATGCTGAAGGTTTTGTTACATTCAATCAATGTTACGCTCTGTCATCCATTGTACCACCGTTCATAATTCACCATGGAATCTCACGCTACGTCACGGTTAGCGTGACTATCATTTCTACCAATTATAATCCTGCGTCAGATAATTTACCCCTAATAAGCGACACAGTTGGTGTTGCTTGCATACACGTGTTTTCAAGCAATTAGCCCGTCTGGGCTACTAGAAATTGGAACTTCCTGTTCAAAGTTGACTTAAAACCTTTCGTTGGATTGGCAATAACTCTCTACTGGAAAGCTGCTACAAGGAATCGAACCTCATTACCTTGAAGATGTTAAAATATTTATTCTTGATGATATTCAACTCAATGAAAGTATTTATTTTTATTGTTTTTATTTCAAAATGTTTTATTACCTATTTGTAATATCCGTATGTTAACAGTAATAGAACAGAGATAAGGGAAATATTAATTTTGAAAAAATTTACCAACACTTGAGTGGGAAATAGTTTCTGAAAAAATATCTCACAACACCCCACCATGATTTGAACCCTGGTCTCATCAATGAGAAAATATACATTTTTTAGTCCACGTGCCGATAATTTCGAGTGGTATTCACGCATAAAGAACTTCTAGATGTAACAGATATATCTTTGAAATGTTCATTTATAATCGAAGTATATTATCAGTATTATATATTCTTGTAAAGGAAAGTATTTTGAAAAGTCTTCAAACTATTACCCCCTTCTAGACCATTCACTATCCTTCTCATTCCTATCTTGATGACACTAAGATTATACGGCACTGTTTAATAGAACATTTTAAAAAGATAAATATATAATTTACTTATCTTTTTTTAGAGTTCTCCAATATTATATGGGAGTCCATTAGTAGACTGAATCTATTATTTGCACTCCCATGAATAATGAAAATTAATTTTTGATATCACCGAGATTCGAGTAAAAGTCTCAATGTGTAACACAACGCTTTCCTATAAAGTAATAGGAACAGTCAATGTAGATAATATTTTAAGATACAGTAAACTCTAAAATTAAAGGTAAACTGAAAAAATTAGCACCAAAACTCTAATTTAAGCGATTAAAATAAATGGTACGGCGCACCGCACAGACTTTCTCTCTCTTTCTATAAACTCGTAAGATTTCTGAACGGAATAATGTACATTGTATCATTACCACTCCACATAAGAACACGCAAAAAATAATATACAATGATATATAATCAATGAGAAAAGAGGTGCATCTTTGTCCACCTAAGAGCATTTCAAACAGTTTAATGTCTTC
>CABFWO010007327.1:9764-25976 GCA_902155825.1 Timema genevievae | reverse complement strand
CCAAACTGTACCCCCCGATTTTGTTATCATTAGGTTTTTTGGATTGCCCCCGTATGGTAGCAAATTTAAAGACGTATTCACGTCAATAATGTATTTTTATGTTAGGCGGGCGCTAACAGAGGGTAGTAGCATACAGAACGAATATAGCCGAGGCTGACCGATTGTTCCCGAGATGAGTCACAGTCCTAGGCCCTAGATCATTTCCTCTCACCACTTTCAAAGGCCGGTCGTCTCGGTTTCCAAGTACTGGGCATACATTACGTAGGGTCAGGTAGAAAACCCCTCATTTTTTACCACGTGGCTACTCATGTTGCTTTGTATTTTTAACAAATTATCTATTAAATTAAAAAACTCCCTTTATTAATATTAATATATGGCCATACTCATAACAACCCGATAAATAATAGTTACAACATACAATCGTAATGGTTTATATTATAAAAAATAGTTAGTTTCTCTTCATACATTAAAAAGTTCTTCCATGTTTTATTTATGATTTATTAAAATACAAATCTTAATTATATTTTCAAGACTTCAAAATTAATAACCTTTAAAAACAATCTATATCACATATATTAATTACTTAAACTCTGAATACCTTCGTTTTAAAAAGAGTTTATTTATATATGGTTTTTGCACCGCATCTTACTACCCATCCGAATAATATGGGGATGAGTAAGATATAATTTCTAAGTAATGTATCCAAATATACGTAGAGTGAGAGTGGGTAGCAATTTAGTAAAAAACCACACTCTACTACACATTGTCAGTGTACACCCATAATGTTTAAATAAATAAAGGCCTATGTTTTAGTCCATTTGTATGCAATAGTTTAATTTGTCACAATTTGAGTCAGCAGGCCTAAATATGTTCATATAATTTCACTTAAGAACTATCTTTGAGAACCCCTGTGTTTGACGATCATAACAAAATTTGGTCAAACACAGTGGTTCTCAAATTGTGGTTCGTAGACGAGATACTAGGGAAAAATTAAATATTATAAGAGTACAAGAATGACAGGCAAAGTATTCTAAGTCAACAATACTTTGTAACCTCCTCGGTGACCGCATGGTCTAACACGCTACTCTCGCAATAGACTAGACCACCGATGACGTGAAAATCGAGGTTTGAATCTTGGTCGGGTGTACTAAGGGTAATTTCTTCAAAATTTGTTTTACACACTCTCTCTCACCACGCAAATGCGGGTACACTTTCTCTTAATATAAACTTCCTAATCCTTAACACATAATTGTAATTAGTACATAAGCATATAACTCAAACGGCCAGTAAGACAAAGGTGCCAAAAAAATTAAATGCTTTGTATGATACTATAATGTTAAATGTAAGAAAGAAAGAAAGAAAAAAAAAGTTGTCATTTACTGCTTAATTAACGTGTACATTAAGGCGGGGACGCAGGGAATGCGAGAAAAGTCCAATGTTTTCGCAATTTTTATTAAAAAAAAATCTTTTTTTTTGTCAAAATAAACCAAATATTGCTTCTATACAAACATAGGGATTAATTTTCTTCCCATATGAACTCATCAGTTGCTGAATATCTTTCAAGAATGTCCTGGAATTTCATGAAAATATTTTCTCTTCATTTAAAAAGGTTTTCAGATAATGTCACTATGCCTGTGACAGATATTTAACAACTATTGACATCACAATATGAATAAAATTAAACTCTGTTCGTGTAGTAGCAATATTTGATTTAGTTTGACAAAAAAAAAAGTTTAGCTATAAAAACTGCAAAGATAATTATCTTTACTCGCGTTCACTGCACCCCCACCTTAATATAATTCCCGGCCTGGTCAAGAGGACAGGTTGGTAGAATACTAAAGTGCGTGGTTCACATATAAATCTAACGATTATAAAGTGGTCCGATATCGGTAAACGTTTGAGAAACACTCTTTTATAAAACATAACAATGTGGACCGTAGACAATATATTTTCATAGCTCTTCAACGCGAGCATGGTGCAGTTGTTTTTTATGTAATTGTCTCTATTTGATAATTACATCTATTCATCATCATGACCAGCTTCCACCCACTGGATGGGTCTCCACCGCCTCCTTTCCTCCTCCCATCTCTCTCCCTCCACCATGATACAGTCCTCTCCTCCACACTCCTCCTTACTCCCTTCAGCCATCTGTCCCTTTGGTCTTCCTCTCGGCCTCCTACTCCCACCTCCATATCCAACATCCTGCTAGGCATCCTTTACCTCTCCATTCTTCTCACATGGCTATACCACCTTAGTCGTGTCTTCTCTATCCTGTCCTGGACTGGCTCTTCCTTTACTATTCCTCTTAAGGCCCTTTCCCACAGCGCGTGTTTAGACGATTTGGCTCGTAGATTGCATGATCACGGGTCGTGGGTAGAAACGTACTACCACAGGTTTATAGAATGTTTATTCTATGAACATCAAACATTGCCGGATTTAAAGTACTTTATTAACTGAAATATCAATATGAACTGAAAAAACTAAATATATATCAGGCGAGAACAAATACTATCAAAAAAAAACTACCAACATTTGAATAAAAAATGTACCAATATCATAATGAATAAATGTTAAATTGCTTTACCAACACTTCGCCTCATTTTAACATGCTTTAAATGTTCTAGGGGGGGAGGCAAATATGTTAAACATGGATGAATCCTAATCGTTGGTGCAAGAAACAAGGGTGTAAAGGGAGGTAAATTTTGTGAACATGGAAAAATACATAACCTATTTTATGATGCATTCAATCCTAACCACTTACATAGTTGTTTAAACTTGGTAACATTTAAGCTTTTGGTTAAAATGTCAGCAATTTGAAATTCCCTTTGGACATATTATATCTTTACAACTTTATCACACACTAACTCCCTTACAAAATTATACTTCACATTCATATGTTTCAATCTTTTGTGTTCCCACTTCTCAAGACCTCAAGACACTTGATGGCAGGCTGGTTGTCCTCATTTTTGGTGGGCACTTCGGGGTTGATTCCCAGCTGCAGTAGTAGACAGCCTTGCCACAGGACATCAGTACAAGCATTGGCAAGTGAAATGAATTCTGCCCCACAGGTACTCAAGGCAATAGTGGGCTGTTTTCTAGTTGTACAAGATACAGTTGACCCAAAAACTTTCATAAGAAATCCAGATGTTGACTTACGACTGGAATCGTTGGCCCAATCTGCATCAGAATATGCGATTAGGGGTGTCCCTTCTTCTTTAGGAATGTTCAGAGCTAGGTGTGAAGTTCCTTGCGAATAGCGAAGAATGCGCTTCAGTGACTCCCAGTAAGTGTTAGTTGCACAGCTTTGAAACCTGCTGAAATAATTGACAGAAAAACTCAGGTCAGGTCTGGTGCATAACATTAAGTGCATCAAACTGCCTATGAGCTCTCTGTATGGCTTGATGCTAATTATAGAGGTTGATCTTCCATCATTAATAGGGGGTTTCGTCCCCATTGGTGTTTTAGCTATTTTGCAGTTTTCCATGTTAAAGTTGCATAAAAGTATTTTTATATAAGATGTTTGACTAAGATATATACCATCGTTTCTTTTCTCAATTTTTATTCTGAGAAAAAAGTGAAATATATCCAGATCTTTCATGTCAAATCGTAGACAAAAATCATTATCTATACCTTTTGTATCACCGACAACATGTAGGTACAGACATGGATCATTCTGCACGGGTTGAAAACAAAGTGATCTAAGAAAACTGTCAAGGCACTTGTTCCATTCTCTGGGTGCCTGCTTGAGGCCATACAATGATTTATTGAGCTTGCAAACAAGTTCTAAATTATTTGAAAAACCAGGGTTTTGTTGCATGTAAACTTCCTCGGACAAGGTTCCATGCAAAAATGCATTCTTCACATCCATCTGACATGCATGTAGATCTTCTTGATTAATGATGGCTAGCATTGTTCTCACAGTAGTCATACGTGCTACTGGAGCATAGGTCTCAATAAAATCGAAACCTTTCTTCTGTTGACAACCTTTGACCACTAAACTTGCCTTATAGCTATCCTTATTACCATCTCTCTTGATGCTGAAGACCCAGCGACAGGAGATAGCTTTCCTATCAGGGCGTAGTGAAGTCAGTTCCTAGGTGTTTTTTTCTTGAGGGAATTAATTTCCTCTTCTATAGCTAGCATCCAGTTCCTCTCATCAGGTCTACCCTTGACATCATCAAAATCTTGAGGCAAATTGTCAAGAAAGCTTTCTGCATTCATAAAAATTGCTATATAATCTTTCAAATAGCTTGGTTTCACACGTGGGCGTGAGCTACGACGAAGTTCACCTTCATCTGATAGTGGAGGCGTTTCTTTGTCCAACTCTTCATGACTGGCTTCGCCTGAAGGTAGGCTTCTTTCTGACGGAATGGTAACTGTTTCACAAAGTAGTGGTGCTCTCACTGCTGGGGATGTGGTAATATTTTCTCCACTCCAAGTGGCATTTTGATCGAATAACACATCACATGCCAAAACAATCTTTCTTGTGACAGGGTTCCACATCCTATAGCCATTGGGGCAATAGCCGACCATGATGCACTTCTGGCTACGATTGTTCGGTTTCCCTTTAAGTAGTTCATTAGGGATGCGTATATAGCTAATACAGTCAAACATACGCTAATTTTGACAAGTTTGGACGTTGACTATAGCAGAACTTGGCAGGAGTTTTACAATCCAAGGCTACTGTTGGGCTTCTATTAACAATATATACTGCTGTTATAACAGCTTTTGACCAGAAATATTTTGAAACATTTGCGATTAATAGCATATACCGCATACGCTCCATTAGTGTTCTATTCATATGTTCACTTACTCTGTTTTGAGAGGGTGTATATCGGATAGTATATTCAAACTGTATACCTCTGAATTCAAAATATTTTCTCATCTCTGAAGATAAGTATTCACCACCTCGGTCACACCTGAAGTGGATTATTATTTCATTAAAATGAACAGTTGCTGGAGCTTCATACTTCTTAAAGCACTTGAATACCTCTGACTTTTCTTAGATTGTGTAAACAGAGGTAAAGTTACTGTAATCGTCAGTTAGGGTAAGTATGTATCTCTTACCGTCATATTATGTAGGACTGATTGGACCCATGACATCACTGTGGACAAGCTGCAAGGGGCGCTTAGCCCTTGAGCGAGTTTTTACATAAGGCAATTTAGTCATTTTACCTATGATACAATGCTCACATGGAGATTCCCGAGTTGTAAGTTTTTGTTTACACACATCGTTCATGCCATCAACCATTTCACAAAGAGACTTCAAACTGGTATTGCCAATATGTGCCAGTCGTTTATGCCATAGATTTGTACAATCTACCTCAGCAACATTGGCACAGGTATTTTTAACAAAAAATGTCACCAAATACAATTTGGCAGACTCGGATGCAACTGTTACAAGTTTATCGTGCTAGAAAATTTTTGCTACACCTTCTTCAAAAACTACCTTGCATCCATTGGAATCCAGTCTTCTGACTGATAAGAGGTTGTGTTGTAGACCAGGCACGATAAGAATACTTCCCAGCATGTTTCCATCCATCTCAAAAGACGCACAGAGATCACAAACTTCTGTCGCTTTTAAATTTTCACCTGATTTTGCGAGCTTGATATTTGCAGAACTTGCGAGAGTATGAATATTAGTCAGAAGATGAAAATAAGTAGCACAGATCATGTGTTTTGAAGATCCTGAGTCTAGATACCATGATGTAAACAAAATAAAATCCACTTCCAAGGACGTGTTGGCTGCCAAACTAAACTCTACTTCTTCATCTTCAGTGACTTGAGCTTTCTTTTCATTTTCACTCTATTTCTTCTTAAGTTTACAGCATTCTGAGATCACATGTCCAAAATGTTTACAAAATTTGCACTAAAGTTGACTTCGCTGAGTTTTTTGATTAAGCCTAAGTTGTTGATAAAAAGATTGCGACTGTTTCTTATGGCTCTGTGTAACTTTTCGATTTTCTTGGGTCATAAAGGAATATGAGCTTATGGCTTCTGCTGTTTTACCTTCAGAAAATCATTTCTGTTCCTCATCTAATAACCTATTTATACAAAGCTCAATGTCAATTTTTCGGCCAGAGTCTCAAGAGCAGTAACAACTACATTGTATTCGTTCGGCATGGTAATTAAAAGATGGCAGACAATATCTAATTCCTCTAATGTAGCACCCGTTGACCATAATTCACGAATCAATTTATCAAATCGATTAAAATGTGACTCAAGAGTTTCATTTGATGGATCGAACTTCATCAATAAAAGACTCTTACGTAGAAGTAACTGGTTAGCTATGCCTTTTCTTCCGTAAGGGAAAGCCATTTCTCAAATGCAGATTTATTATCCTTGGAACATTCAAGAACGTTGTCAGAAAGTTTCTGGACTAATTGAGACTTGCATTTTCGATCTTTTTTCTTACACTCTGCCCGTTCTTTTGTCTTCTTATTCGTGATTTCAGAACTATTAGTTTCATTGAAACTTACTTTCGTTCGGTAATCACTTTGATCTACTTCCAGCAAATTGAGTTCATCAAGCAGCGTTTCCATTCTAAACTTCCAGTTATTGAAGTTTGAACCATCGAATAATGGAACACGATACTTTTATCCATCTTTCATGGCGGCTAGGAAGGCTTCTTCTAGGATAAACCTTCTAGAGTTTAAGGTTAATGTTGATTCTCGATGCACACAGTTGTTCGTTTATTTTAAAGGACTCTGGGACAATAGCCTGAAAACGTGCCACCACAGGTTTATAGAATGCTTATTCCATGAACATCAAACACTACCGGATTGAAAGTACTTTATTAACTGAAATATTAATATGAACTGAAAAAACTAAATACATATCAGGCAAAAACAAATACTATCAACAGAACTACCAACATATGCATACAAAACGTACCAATATCATAATGAATAAATGTTAAATTGCTATACCAACAGTGGGACCGCTAGATGTGCGTTGGCTTGGTACGGCTCGGGCGTTCCCGTGAATTGTCAGTAAATGCTTCAAACATCAAAGGCCTATGGTTCGTCTAATGACGAGCCAATAGTGGCTTGGGCACCGTTCCAACGGGCGCGCAATCTGGCGGATGAATTTGTGAGTGGTTTGTGTCAGTCGAACAGTGGTGGTGAGCAGTTTGTTATGTTGTTCTCTGGTCAAATTTATTAAAACGTAATTCTGAAGTGTTAGCAATGGAGTGTAATAATGAAATAATCATGGAGTTTTTAGATTTATATGAAGGAAAACCTATTATGTGGGATCCTAGGAATGAACAACATAAACCAGATATACAATGCTTGGAAACGCATCCAATGCAACTTAAGTGTAGAATGTTCTTTAAAAGAGTTGAAGAAGAAAAAGGAAAACCTATTGGCATCTTACAGGAAATTAGCGATGAAAGTAAAAAAAAATCAAGGTGACGGGAAGCGCAACTTACTAAGATTACAAGCCAGAATGGTTCGCATTTGACAAAATGGCGTCATTTTTGCTCGTTATTTATATTCCAAAGGGAATTAAGAATACTAAGGTAAGAAGGTGTAATAAAATGTATACAAGATTTTTGCCAGTTGTTATAAAAAATTCCTTCATTTGTTAAACTAGGTTATTTTTATCTTTACAACAATCACCATCTTAAAGCATTAATTTTTCTTTTATGCGCGTGGGCTGTACAACCACACTCCCTTCAATACCATTATCACACACACACAAAAGAAAAGACGAGAACCCCGTTTCCGAGGAATGAACTGATCTCCAGTTCAGGGTAATGGGAACTCGCTAATACTGAGTTATTTAAGGTATCTTAATTTGTCACAACAAGGATTAAAACTTCTCGTGTACAAAGAGAAAAATAGAAAACCAGTATTGAAATAAATGGTACGGCAGACCGCACAGACTTTCTCTCTCTTTCTATAAACTCGTAAGATTTCTGAACGGAATAATGTACATTGNCAGACTTTCTCTCTCTTTCTATAAACTCGTAAGATTTCTGAACGGAATAATGTACATTGTATCATCACCACTCCACATAAGAACACGCATAAAATAATATACAATGATATATAATCAATGAGAAAAGAGGCGCATCTTTGTCCACCTAAGAGAATTTCAAACAGTCTAATGTCTTCCACAAGGGTCAACACTTCGTATTAAAATTTCGATTTCTGGTTAAAATTTTTCCAAGGAGAAATTATAGCAGATATTTCAAAGCTAAATATCATAAGATGAATCTTAACACTCCATCCAATAACGATAAGAACATTACTTAACTCTTAGCATGACGTTCTTAGCATTTTTTGAATTCGTGCTATTTTGGAATTTTAAATAAATATTACTACACAATCTTACAAACCTTCTCATATGTAGTATAGTTTGAAACAGAATTTTAAAAAATAGGCTTTCAGTAAATTACCCTTAAACAGGTTTTCTCAGGGAAACAAGTATATCACCTTGTTAATCACAAACAAATACTTAATTTTCACCAAAACTTGTTCCACGCTTTAAAAAAAAATTAAAATTTTCAAAAATCTGCTATTTGTAAAATACCCTTAAATTATTTATATTCGTAGGAATAAAAATATATTCTCATTTATCATGAAAAATAATTTCCAGACACACATTTTGAATTAAATATTTTAGGTCATTTTATAAATATTTCAAATTTTCTAAAATTTGTCATTTAAGTAAATTACCTTTCATAAAAATAAACAAACATTATTATTATTATGTAACATATCGCCAAGGTACCGATCTTGAACAAATTCACTAAAGCAATTGTCAAAACATTTTAAAAATCTCCAAAATTACTCATCAATAAACTACTAGTAAATTAATTATTTTCAGAAAAAATACACATAAAATTATATATATTGAAAAACTTACGATGTACAACTTTTAACAAACGAAATAATAATCAAATATGTTTTTCTAAAGGTTAAAATTGGATTATATTTATATAACCCCCCAATTAAGGGACTAGGCTTATTTAAAGCATGTCATGTAGCTGATTTAACTAAAACTATTATTATTTTGGTGATTTAAAAGCTGGCAGACACATACAGGTCATTAGCGCCTTAATTTTTTTTAACATAGTCCCATAAGAGAAAACAAGAAATATTACTCCCTTTTTAAGCACGCAGGTGTGCACAAAACAATAAATACACAACTCAAATTTATAAAAACATACTAAAATCGGTGAAAATAGGTCTCAATATGACCGTGGGAATGGAACTCAAATAGACTATTAATAAGTTTGGGGTGATACACCTGCTAAAAAAAGAACAACAGGTGTAAACACTACATTAAAAAGACAAAACAAACCTATTAAAGTATACTAAAAGTGTTAAAACTAATCTGAATATGAGATAATAGAAAGTGAGTCACTATCAGAGTGAACTCAAATGGAATTTAAAACATTTACCTGGCTCATCAAGCAGAGTAAACAAATAACTCCATTCGTGCTGTCACGTAGCAGTAAACGAGGGTCACCTTTAAAATCAAGAGCCAGGTGAATAATTACATACTTGCGACACTCCACCAAAATGTGGTACACACTAAGAGGGGCATATAGAAGCTTAGACTCTGGAGGTGGAGCCCTTTTCAATAAAAACCCATGGGTCGTAAATGTATGCCTGACGCGGATTCTTGTCAGGATGTCTTTTCTAGATTTTCGCATAGAAGAGGGTCATTCCGACACACCATCCCTGACAGACAGCAGCTTGATTTGAGTGGGGGCCAAAACTCACTGCTAATGCCAGATGCGTAGGACCACACGTCAAACATAACTCTTTAGATTTAAAAAAATGACACCCAAACTTGCCTCAAGAGGAAGATGAACCGCCTCCTTGGCTACCTGGTCCACCAGTTCATTTCCTAAAAGTCAAGCATGACAGGGAATCCAGCAGAAGGTGAACCGGGTGTTTAACAAACAGTTATAAAAATTGGCTCGTGTATCATCTGCACAAGAGGATTCCAGGAGTAGAGAGTGGACAATGCCAAAAGAGCACTCATGGAATCCGTGCAGATGAGAACAGAACGGTGACAATTATGATAAACGAAACACAGGGATTTAAAAATGGCGTATAATTCAGCCGTAAAAACACTTGATTCACCAGGTAAACTAAATTTAAAATAAAAACCTGCCACAACAAAGCCACATCTCACGGAAAATTATAATTTCAAGCCATCAGTGTGGATGTGTCAAAATCCTTGAAAGTGAGTGGAGAGGAGCTCATTTAAAGGTCTTCTCATATTTACATGTGGTGTTGTCGCAGATTCTAAATACAATATAAATTGTTTATTTATTATTTTTATATTTTTTGCATATATAATTAGTTAAGGCTACAGGTCTGTAACTAGTTGGTTCTAATTTATATCTGCCACTTTTATGCATAGGACTAGCTACTGTTGACTGCCTCAAAAGATATGGTAACTGACAATATTCCCAAACATTTTGAAGAGGTCCATAAAGAACTCTTGTCCAGTGGGGTACATCTGGTGCAACATTTCATAGTGGACGTCGTCAGTGGCGGGAGTTGTGCTGCCCGCCTGAGACAGGGCATAGGTCAGTTCATCTAAAGTAAAGGGGGAGTTACAGTCCTCCCTCGGACTCTGACCAAAGACAATAGTATGGCGCTCGGTGTCCCACATGTGCACTGCGAATTCGTTAGCGTTACTGGCAGTGATGGAAATTGCAGCAAACATCGAAGCCAATATATTGAAGACCTTCACTGGGGAGGAAACAATCAAACCATTAGACATGAGAGCAGGTATATCATTTATATAAATTATTATGACTCGTACGTAATTTACGAATACTATCCCAAACCAAAGTTGTGGGAGTGGAAATTGTATGGTCCGAAATAAATTGTCTTAAATAGTTTCTTCTGCTTTCGTGAATGACACGGTGAGCTCAAGCACGTAGAATCCGGAATGACTCCAGATTCTCCAAAGTAGTACGTCGATGAAAGAGACGTAGTACCCTTCGACGGTTAAAAATAGCCAAATGACACTCCTCATTCCACCAGGGAACCGGACTGTGGCACCGATTAGGTGAGGATTTTGGGATGGAATCCCTTGCCCCCGCGATGAGCGTCGAAGTAATACGACCTGTCCTAACAGCAGAGTGGGAAAATGTCTTTTAAATATTAATTGCGCAGTGTCAGTTAGTCGATTGATATTTTGTCTAACAATTTGGCTTTAAGAGGTCTTAAACACTGGAGCCTGACTGGATAACTATTCTTTATGTGTTTGAGCATACGAGAGCTTCTTTTCTCTTTGAATCCTCAAGAATGTATTCTCTGCTTACCATTTTGGACAGTACAGAGACTACGCAGACTGCGGACCCTTGCAGTTCACGCAGAGCTTAGGAAACTTACACGGTGCATCGTGAACCTTCTGTCCGCAATCTGCACAGTTAGCTTACCATGGCATCGCAGCTTTGAATGCCTAAAGTCCTGCAACTGAAAACAGCGCAGTGGTTTGGGGACATACGGCCGGACCTTAAGCACATGGAAACCTGCACTGTCCTCCTTTTGAAGGCTAGAAGTTACAAACGTGAGGATATAATTATAAGTCTTTTTTCTAATTTCTGTTCTTTTTCAAGACTATACGGTAAACCTTGGTGACATGCTGATGGGTAAGCTCCTCAAAAATTTCCTCAATGCTCACACAATCGAAGTCATGGCAAGTGACCAATCCCTTGCAAACATTGAGGAATATATGTGGTTCCATTTTTACCGGTATTTTAGTCGTGTTGCTCGACGGTATTTCGCTAAGAGAGCCATTATGTTGATTATTTGAATGGCAGACTTGGTCTGACTAAGAGCTGCTCCATCACGCACTTTTCTTATAGATACATCACACTTGTCTGCAGCATTTCTCACTCTTTTGAGGATAAATGGGCTCACGCGTTTCAAGATCTAACTGCCGTCTAATCGAGACATTACCAGAAAGTGGGGCTGGGAAGTTTCACCACTTCCTGGATTTTTCCAAAATGATGCTGGGTGGCCTTATTTGTTTCCGCCTCTTTTCATTATTATGGCCCTGTGAGGGGCTGGGCAGTGAGTTGACAGTGAGGTTTGGCAGAATGGTGCCAACGGACAGTAAGGTGTCAGCAGCGACAATAGAATCGGCCATGCCATGATTGGGGACAACCTACACAGTACACGGACCGTAGACCCAGGGTGATCCAAGTTAGTACTACCACATATGGCCCTGTTAACTGTCCCGACGAGTAGGCCCCATACGACGCTAGACATGACAACCTTCGCATAGGGCATCGCCGAGAGAGAGGTCGTCGCAGCAAGTGGGTGTAGGAAAGTTCCAATTTTACGTCCGGGCCTTCATGAACGCAACCGGTCTTTTCTCAAAGTAGGGTACCCGGTTATTGTCATCCCTAGGCCCTTCTACTAAGATATTACAACCATGCTTCCGCACAAAACTAAACTTTATGTGTGGAAGCTTCCCCTTTAAGTCACCTCTTATGACAAACAGGGGGTACTGTGGGACCATTCTAGCCTCCATCCCGCAGGAAACTTAACTGAAATTCAAAATGGAAACTCAGCTAATATAAAATTGAAAGTTGTAAGCCAGACGTATGTTGGTTTAACATCCTATAGTGTTAAAAGGGTCTATAATATTTTCCCAACACAAAATAAAAACTATAAAATGTGTTAACCGATACTAAATCGTTATATTTCATTTATATTTTTTTAAGTTAAAGTTAATGCATCCAAAGTATCTTATAATTTAATCTTCAAAATTCCAACAAAATCTAGGTTGGGTTAGGAATAATAACATTTTATACTTGTATATTATATATTATTCTGCCACTATTGAATAATATACACATAATTGCTATATTTGGTATAAAAATCAATGAAAATGTATTATAGCAAAAAAGATCTTATGGCACAAAGTTGGACCATGTCATGTATTACAAGGCTCTACTAATGTGAAATGACATATATAATTTTATTATTTATCATTTGGCCCATAGACTACTTGTCAAAGGTTTACAAATTGGCGATATCAAAGTCTGAGATATATTAGTCATTATTTTGTAAAAAAAAAAGGTACAAAGATGAGATTTCAAAGCACCATATTGACTAGGACTCGTCCAACATTGGAAAGTCAATAAGCTATGATTAGCTACGTGTTTCATTCAATTGTTTCAAGATTTCGCCACACACATACATCAACGCACGGTGCCTATAGCAAGGCTACATAGCATTTTAATTGTCATTGTCAAATCCCATAGCATACCTTTTAAACAATAACAACGTTGTACTTTACCGTAGCACAATGCTATTTAGAAAATCATCTAAATTAATAATGCATTGATGGTAAAAAAAAAGCTTGCTATATTTAGGGGGGTAGGCCCCCTGGTACTGGCCTAGAACCCTCACTGAACCCCCTCTACACTTAGCTGTTGTACTTCAGTTTAATGACATTCATTTCAATACCGCGCCCCATTTGACTACCCGCAGTTTATTCATAGTTCTCTTTAGTTCATGTGCAAAATTGTAAGCTTTTCATGTGTTTTTTTAAAATCAGAGTGTACATACTCATACTATCAGAAGGCAGAGAGCAAATGAGTGGAATATATGAAAGCTTTACTGCTTTTTTGTTTAATGCCGGCTATGTGGGAACATAAAACCATTCTTAACATTGCATTCGCAAACAACCGTGAAATATTAACTGTGCCATCTGGAACGAATAACAACCAATTCAAGTCTAAGTGAGACAAAGAGAAATGGAACAAAACAATAAAACGATTAGGATATTGGCTCTAACATATTATGATCATGCGCGATCAAATGAAGAGCGCATGGGCATCACGTGACAACCTGACCGTGATGGACTGTTAGCGACATTAACTGAGTTACACCCATATTTCAACAAGAATAGACACGAGACAGTACACAAAGCACCGCTATACGAGTATAAAAACACAATAAATGCTTGAGAAAAAGTTGGCCCTAGAAAACTTTATTTTCGATGACAAATACCAACATTTGGACATAGCACCGTTAAATACATTTAAATATAGCAATACTATTTATTTTTGTAAAGTTTAATTGGTTCAACCGAGGCGGATTTTATTAATTATTGATCAAGTTAGAAAATAGAAACAGCCATGGGTTCCATTACACGTAAAGACGAAATTGAAGACAATTTCAAATTTTATTATATTAAAACATTTGTAATAAGTTAATTATGTTACAGATAGGTAATAACAATATGATAGTATTCAATAATTCAAAATAAACTTACCTATCTAACAATTTATTTGTAAAGAAGAAAGACTATAAACATTTTTAAACTCGTGTTTTAATCAAAATATGTTAATGTAAAGGCTAATTTTAAAAATATAATATATGTGTCTAGTGTAGATCTGTATAAAACCAATTTCTATGATGCAATCCGGCTGCCAACTTATTGATGGTTCCTACTTGTACAATCCTGAGCTAACTAAGGCAGTCCCAAACCAATTATGGCAATCAAATTTTTTTTAAATAAATTAAATATTTGAAACAGAATCTTACCTAGTCCCCAAAATGAGTGTAAAAACGAGCGCAAGCCATTGACTACGCAATATATGGCTTAACACGATTATAAGATAAGTGAAACTAAGTAATATATATTTTTTCAAGGAAGCTTGTTTGAAAAAAGAGCATAACTGTCTAACAATGATCGTAAATTAGTTAATAGACTATTATGGAGACATATTGAATAAATTACAATTTTCCAAAGAGGATCACGGTTCACCGAGATATGTCACCACAAGTTGTTTATTTTCATTATTGTGTCACTCCTGTATAAACACTATCTTATCCTTCGATATTTAACTATGTATTCGCAACGCTATGGAGTCCCTTTAAAAGATAATCCTTACTTCTTGTGTTTTTTAATTTTTAGGTTGTTTGTTTGCTTATACAAAATTAAAACGGTCTATCGTATATAAAAAGTTTTCTATCAGTTTAGCAATTTCAAGGTCCCCCCTTTAACCCCTCCAACTTTCATCCATTTTCCGGATCCCTATTTTAAAATTACAAACTTTCAAACTCTTATGTTATCTGGGGTGGTCCTTTAACCCATTTGCCAAATTTAATTTTTTTTCCACACTGAAAGTTATATTATTTTCTATAGTTTTGGATATATTTCAAGCAACTATCCCCCTTCTCCCCAACCCTTTTCGGTTCCCACGTATACGTTACGTATCTTCCCAACCGCTTGAGTTGGAAAGATGAAACTTGGCAGGGAGTTTATTTTTTAGGTAAAGGTCGATAAATAATTTTTTATTTTTCAAAATTTAACCTTTATCGGATTGAAGTGGGGAGGGGGTTATTTGCCGTATATTCCAATTCCTTTTGAGCTGGAAAGATGAAATGTATTATAAAACAATCACGTGCTAAGAACGGGTTATTTAGCTAGTATTTAATAAAGCCATGCTTAACAATTTATTGTTTGTGTTAAAACTAAGGCCATAGTTTTTATGGACTTTAATTCTAAGTTTACCTAATACACCATGGAAAAATACATTAATTGTTAGTGGAATTGAATATGTGTGTGTGTTTATATATCACGTTTGTGATTATGTATATTATGTACAAATACAATATACATAAATCCTAATATGTAACCACAATCACACGTATACAGTAGCCATATAGCCTATCAATATTCATATGCACATAATTCCACTTCAACATTTAATGTTATTTTTCTCTCCATAGTGAATATATAGACTATAATTTTTTTCCCGTAACAATTAATTAATAATTAAATTATATATTCTAAATAAACTTATATCTAAAAATTTTCAAACAGTGTTCTAAAATAATTTATGTTGACCTGGTAATTTGTTCTAAGGGTGGTAGTTCCTAAATGCTTTTTCAGTCTCCCTCCATACACATGCAGGTACACTTCCTATAAAATCACCCTTCCTCATCTCAAACACCTTAGTGTAATTAGTACATAAGTGTATATCACACACGAGTGGTAAGAAGCGCTACTAAAAATAATGTATCCAAAATAATGTACACTATCAAGTTAACTTTCAAGTGGAACCCCCTGGAAAAATTTCCTTTCAACGCCCTTGGTCAACCCACGCCAACTAATGTAGCACCTAAATTTGTAAGGGAGGGGACACCTATACAAAGGTCACCTCCACTCCCTGTACCCCCAAGGAACCCTACTTGGAGCCCTCCCCCCCCC
>CABFWO010007326.1:0-25979 GCA_902155825.1 Timema genevievae | reverse complement strand
CTCCCTTGACACATCTTCTGTTTCCAGCCAAATTAAAACAGTGCTGCTATCTACACCTCCCTTGACACATCTTCTGTTTCCAGCCACATCAAAAGAGTGCTGCTATCTACACCCACCGACTACAATAATACTGTATTATACACCAATAACATGCATAGCAGTCATGCTTTGCTTTACCCAATGTAAAAGTTGTAAGGTGTTTCGGTAGAATTGTTCATTAATTACTAGTGGATAAGTACCGGTTTATTTTTAAAAAAACACTTGTTAACACCGGGAACCGAACCGGATAATTGCGATTCCAGTGCATTGTATTATGTCATCATTTCGCGATTCATAGCCTCAAGAGGGTGAACATTATTGATACACGAGATATTTGTGGTTTTAAGGTGGGATGGAAAGGAAAGCAGTTTTAGTGAGAGAAAAAATGTGTAGCTTGTATACAATACATAAGCTAGTGCTTAGTTAGATGTGTATAGCTTAATTTTATACACATAATAATATAAATAGGTTTTATTTCCGCGTCTTACTTTCCGCTCGGGTTATATGCTTTGTACTGGCTACACTAATAGTTTTAGGGATTAGGAAAGTTATGTTTATAGGAGGTGTCCACAAACTTGAGTGGAGGGAGAGATCTTCCCGTCACCGGCAGTCTAGTCTACTGCGAGAGTAGCGCGTTAGACAACGCGGCCATCGAAGTGGGATTTTATGATAACTTTTTCTCTTAATTTAAAAATTGTCTCATTAAATGATAATACTCATGACAGATACTCAATAACTGTTTATATTAATATCTATAACATTAAATTAACCGCATCATTATATTTTTTTGGTCAAAAAATTGTTTTGTCATAAAAACTGCAAAAATACTGTCTTTATCTCGCTCTCCCTTTCATAAATTTTATAAAAGACAATACTTTAATTAATACGTTGCGTATAACCTGAACAGGAAGTAGGACGCAACAATAAAAATAATAAAATAATAATATGTCTAGCAAAGAAAAATACTTCTATTTTTGATTCCCATATCATTGAATAAACTTTATTTTATTCCGTTCTCGGTTCTAAAGAAGCCATTCCAGGATATCAAACCTCGCCAAACTAATAATTTTTCCCGCCAATATTATTATAGATGATATTTCATTTTATGTTGGTGAAAGTGGTTTAGTTCGTGTTCAAGGGAAATGATTGCATGTGCCGGTCGTTTGCGTGTGAGGCGGGATAGTCTAGTTTACTGGCTCAGAATGTCGCGGGATGAACCGTAATGTGGAAAATATTAGTTGGAGGAGGATACATGTCAAGGTCACACGAAATATAAAGGGAAGTAATAAGTTGATATAGCATATGCTAACAATTGGGAGGCGGGTCACACAAAATAAAACGATAAAGGAAGCCTCTTTGATTATTTTATTCTTTTGCCCGTCTTACAAATCGTTGATTGGATAAAAAGTAAGTTAAACTTAGTGACTATCATTCATATTAATATTTTTTACTAATTTAAATATTCACAACAAAATATTCATACTACGATTTTATTTTTGATGAAACTGAGTAGTTTTTATATCGGTTTCATGACAACAACCACGGCATTCTCTACGAGGATAAGAACTGTGACTCGCAGTATAGTGTTGTAGCTACAGATGAGACCATTATACCACTGACTGCATCAGTGGTCACGTGGGATAAGGCGTCAACCTCGTTTGGTCTGGTTGCCGTTAACTGGGAGGTTGTAGTTCAGATCACGGCCGGGTGTAATAAGAGTGTTTTATTTATAAATGTGTTCCCACTCGTCCTCCACACAGATTATAATAGTATTTTCTGATCCCCCCCTCATTTGGGTCAGTAGCGGGTAGCCCAGACAGATAGTAGACTCCGTAAAATAATAATAATAACAAATATATCGCAAATCAAAATTTGACACACACCGATATTGAATATTGCAGATCGTGATTATAAAAAGTGTGAAATTATCTTCTCTATAAAGCGTCTAAATACTATCTAGTGGTGTTGGAACAGTCAAGAGGCAAGAGGAGCTCCACTTGCGACCACCGGGAGGCTCGTCTCGAGTCCAGGTTGGGTGAGGCAGGATAAACGGGGCAGCACAGTGTTCCTGCAGATGCTAGCAGTTTCTCTCTTCCTGTGACGAATCACACCGTGCCTTGATTAAAATTATCTTATATTGTATATAATTTAGTATTATTATGCTTATATTTTATATAAATTCAACTGAAAATATATATTTTATAAGCTAACCTCACTGAGCGTCAGGGAAACTATTTAAGTTTGGTTGCCAAACTATACGTGACTAGAATCCGGAACCTTAGTCTCAGCACGCCTATGTTCTACCAGCTAGAATCCTTGGTTCTCCTATACTTTAGCTAGTGCGTGAGTCTACACAGACGTGTGTGGTGACTCGTGATGGGAGAATATATCGTGGAAATAAGTATCGATCGATAGACACACGTCTTAAATATTAAGGGACAGTAGCTTAGTCAAGTCTTTTGATTAAACCTGGAAGAATACTAAAAATGGGTTATTTTAAAAAGTGAACATTTGTATAAAAGTTTGTCAGAAAAAATGAACTATCTGTATCTGATTTACAAGTACGAAGTAGTTTTATAGTTTATATGGCACTAAAAATAAAATGAGATAGAAAATTATCCAAAGCTACATCTATAAAGTATTTAATTCTATTTCTGAAATTCTTGTATAGATTTAATCTTGGTGTAACATTATTACGAAATTATGTAAATGAATAGCTCCCAAAAGGATAGTTATGATGTGATATATAAGTGCAGAAATTTCTATTTCTTCTGTGGTATTCAATATACGAAATACACGGCTTGCAACTTTGTTAAAAACGAGCTAGATTTAAAACAAAAAATGTTTAGGAATAGATCATCAATACAAGACGTGATTTAAAAACAAGTAGACATAGTAATTTCCATATATATATATGTATTTATATACACTAGTCACGATTATCCAACCTAAAGTGGCGGCATTCCAGGCCGGACAAAGGAAAAGCCGGATAATACTTAATTCGAGTGTAAATCATTTTCAGTATGGGTTTGCTTACTTTTTTAATCTTCAGGGAACATTTAATTTTGTTTTAAGAGAATCGACCCATTTTCTGATTGCGATGTAAAATAGAAATAGAGTAACTGTAGAGGTACAGTAAGAACTAAACGAGA
Source organism: Timema genevievae (assembly GCA_902155825.1). Taxonomy (NCBI): domain Eukaryota; kingdom Metazoa; phylum Arthropoda; class Insecta; order Phasmatodea; family Timematidae; genus Timema; species Timema genevievae. Next base: position 22,788 of record CABFWO010007326.1, on the reverse strand, counting down.
AAAAACTTTCTAAATTCTTTAATATACAGTAATTTATTTTGGAAGTGGAACATTGGCTACAAAGAAGGAACAAGTGAAAATAGAACGTCAAATGTATTGCATTATAAATTCAATCAATGTTTTATATATTTTAAATTTTAAAACAGTCAAGTATAACTTGTTTAAGGAATACGTAAAATTTTAGACAACAAAATTTACGTTAGTTAAAAAAAAAGTTGTTTGCTTAATTTGTTAGCACTGAGAATCGGCCGGATAGTAGCAGCGAATCTAGTGTATGTAAATATATGCTATAAATAATAATGTATGTTATTGTATTATATGAGTAAGTGACCAGAATACTTTAGATTGTAATTTAAAACACTTTTGAAAACAGTTTTTTTTAAATAAATAAGCTAGGATGACATCTTATGAAAATGTAAAAATGTTTAATTGTTTATGTGGTAATAATATATATTGATAATTAACTTTGTGAATTCAGTATTTCTAAAAAGTGTTATTAAGCCTTTATAAAGATAATTTCAATGTAGTGTGAAAATTAAGCCCATTCTATATGTGTGTGAAAATGATTCCGATAATCTAAAAGGTTTTCCAAGTGTCATCTTACCACGGGTATAGTATTTCACAACGTGAGAGAATATAATAATGTTACATTATCTGATAAACGACCAATAGATTAACGCAAACTGTTTATTTGTCCCCAACCTTTTAGATAATTTAACAACAGACACCTTAACACACCTTTTAACCATCATTTATAGTTTCTATGTCTTATTATTATTTAAAAACATGTATTACACCGTATAGCTGTACTGTAACACAGCGGTCCATCACAGTGTTCGAGTTATACGCATATATATTATATATACTAATGTGGTAATAATGAAAAAGGTTGAATTGAGGGGAAGTCTACCCGCATTTACGTGGGGGGGGGGGAGATAGNCTACCCGCATTTACGTGGGGGGGGGGGAGATAGAGAGAGACAGACAGACAGACAGAGAGAGACAAATAGAGAGAGAGTGAAAATCAGTGAGCATCCTCGCTACACCAGACCAGGATTCAGTGTAAATCTTCTGATAGCTCTGACGGGTAGTAATACAGAGCAGTAATATTGTAAGATACTCTATTTACTATCGTCAAACCCTAGTCAACTTAAAAAATATCTTGGGTGTTTAAGTATATCCACCTTTCACGTCTGACATTGATATCAGTTTCCACAAGTACGTCCGTGATGGAACAAAGTACGAACACACCTTAGGACAGTTGAAGGACCAAACAATTGAGAGCTAGGTTCCGTGGTGGAGGGGGGAGGGGTAGCCAGAGACAGAAAGAGCTTCACATCGTTAGTCCCACATTACAGTTGGGCCAAGAGCTTCTTCTTGTGAAGTATAAACAAGGTGTACTGATGTACTAACTCGGCCTCGGCTGTTGTGGCGCTACATTTTGGATAATTTTTAATGTTTTTTCAAGTTGAGCGAAAAACAGCCAGCGATGTATAGTAAGACATAACAAAATGATAAGCTAATCTAACATAGTCTAACATAACCTAACCTAAACAAGCCTAACCTAATATAAGGCAAAATAGTGGTGGGGCTGGAATACCCTCCTGGCCAGTGATCGTGGCTCAACTAAGCTATGATGAACAGACTAGGATGAGGAGGTGATTTTTAAGGAAAAGTAATGTAATACTTAAAGATAAATGTTGGAGCTTCCCAGTTTATAATGACAAACCTTTATTTCCTGTGTGATATTTACCGCATCTTACTACCCGTCATATATATACGCATGTAATTACTCTCATAAGATAGAGATGAGGAAGCTTGAATATATACGATAGGTTGCCACAGTTGCGTGGAGGTAGGGTGGAAAGCTATCTAAGAGAAAATATCCTCAGTAAGCACAACCAAGATAGTCCTCAACCAGTCTATCACCAGGCAAACCGTACTAAAGGAGGGTTTACGATTGATTAGACCACAAGACCACCAATACGGGCGACTCTAGGCACAATATCCTTAACTTCACCATCCTCCATCAGCTCATGATCACTATCCATACCGGGACCTACCTACTCCAGCTCATGATCACTAACCATACTGGGACCTACCTCCTCCAGTTCAGGACCACTATCCATACTGGGACCTACCTACTCCAGTTCAGGTTCACTATCCATATTGGGACCTACTTTCTCCAGTTCAGGATCACTATCTAAACCGGGACCTACCTACTCCAGTTCAGGATCACTATCCATACTGGGACCTACCTCCCTCAGTTCAGGATCACTATCCATACTGGGACCTACCTTCTCCAGTTCAGGATCACTATCCATACTGGGACCTACCTACTCTAGTTCAGGATCACTATCCATACTAGGACCCACCTCCCCCAGTTCAGGATCACTATCCATACTGGGACCTACCTCCTCCAGTTCAGGATCACTAGCCATACTGGGACCCAATTCCCCCAGTTCAGGATCACTATCCATACTGGGCCCCACTTCCCCCAGTTCAGGATCACTATCCATACTGGGACCTACCTACTCCAGTTCAGGATCACTATCCATGCGGCCAAACCTGCTGGTATCCTCCCCTGCTCCCCTATCTATGCGGGGTAGGGCAGCCCCGAGCTCTCAGGTCGATACAGGAGGAAAATTCGGGTCGACGGGAACTGGCAATTCACTGACCTTGATAACTGCCTTAAGCTGGATCTGAGTGGTCTGCCCCTGTTAGGTAGGCAACACGAGCTGTCGCCACATGCAATCGTTATTGTGTTGGGAGTGCAGGGGACACGAATTAGGGGCAGTGGCTCCAAATTGTTTTTTGGTCTAAATAAATTTGATATTCCTCCAGTATTTTATTCCCACGGTGATAATCAACAGTTGTTGAATATCTGTCATGAGCATAGCGGCACTAACTAACAACCTGTTTAAAAGGAGATAAATTGTTTTCATTAAATTCCAGGACACCGTCGACAGAAATAAGTTAAAACTCTATATTCTTACTGTAGTAATGTTTGATTTCTTTTTGCCAAAAAGATGTTATGATATAAAAACTAGAAAAGTACTGGCCTTAACACACAATCCTTACACTCCCACTTTAAGGTGGAATCAAAGGGAGGCGAGTTAAGGCCCTTTTTTTTTCTGGTTTTACTACAACCTAACCATATTTGTCAAAATATATAAATTCTCTCGTCAGTAGAAACATATTTTTCCTACACACATCGATCTCACCAGATATTGAATATCTGTCGAGGACATAGAGTGATATAAAAATAACATTATTCTCTTTTATTATCTTCATTTAGAAGGTTCCTACGCGCTCACGTGCATCTCCTCTTGGTAATTGTTAGGCGTAACCGGCACTGAAGGACCCTGTTCGAGTACCTTTGAGGTTCAAATGTAGGAACTAATAGGGCGCTAATATCACAAAATATGGATTGATCGTAGGTCAAGCATTAGTTTAATAATACTCCAGTGATATTAATTAATGTGCACTTTTTAAACAAAGTTGTTTTTGCCTCACTGCATCTTACTTTCTCATGCAAGCTCCACGCATTTTAACTACGCTACCAAAGTAGGCATGATTAGTTAGGTTTTACAGGAAATGTAGCAATATTTGCGTAAAGGAAGTTGTTGGAAACATTTAAGAAATAGCACCTACAGTTTACCAGGAATGTATTCGAACCCAGACATCCCCATCACTGGCAAATAAGACAAGATGATTCTGACATTTAGTCCACGTGACCATTTATGTGAGTCTCTAAAATCAATTGTTTTGAAAATATATCCTAGTCTTATACCTGAAATACTACTCCCCCAACTCTAGGAAATATGCAATGATACTGATTTGGACCACTCTCATATATTTAAAAATTCATGGATGAAGGTATTTTTCTTCAATAAACTGTATGCAAATTATCCTTTTAAGACTTCATCCATGGAGAATCACACGGTTTTCAGACATAATGTAGAAGGATTGCACCATTAAAACTTATTTTTTATTTCAAAATTTAATTCCGTAGTATTTACCAAACAAGAAAGAGACGTTAGCTCCCTATACCCAATAGGAAGCTAGCCTTCAAGACACCTGTCGCCGGGACGCTTTAGATTTGTTGGTTTTGACACTGGTCACAAGAGGTCCAAGGGGCAAGGGGTGTGTCATATATATAAGCTGTTTGTGCGTATGAACACACAGTGCCGGCGACATAAACCAAGAGAACGTGTAATATTACGACAGTACTACTAACTTAAATACAAAGAGTACACAGAAAATAATCTGTAGTTCAAGTAAAATTGTATAATTTTACATATCTTTGTACCGGAGATAAAATCACTTCAATAAATCGTGTACAACATTAACAGTTGTATTTATTCACGTAAAATATCGTAATAATTGGCGCACGATCACGGGGCTATAATTTCCAACTATCACAAAATAAGCCGTAACACTTCAAACAGAATCATTTCACCATTACTTGAAGAGTAAATGTTTTGTCACCTAGACCTGCGGAGCCCCTATGTCTTACTGTTTCATCCCATTTTCCTCTACGACAATATTACAAGTTTTTTAGCTTTGAATAAAAAGTATATATTTGAGTAATAATATCAAGTTATAAATTAAGTCTGAAAACATTAATTTATTTCTTAAATTTGTGTTACATATTTTGCATGGGAAAAATAATTTAACTTCAAAATGAACTGTTCTTTATCCACTTTTTATAATTTAATAATGTTAGTGTTAAAAAGTGATTTCATTTTACTTTCATAGTTAAACTGGATAAGATGCTATTGAGATGGACGTTTATTAATGATTAGCATAAAAATTTGAAACCATTAATAATGTTTTTCTTACGGAACGCCTGGCACCACTTCACGGAACCCTGGAGCTCCGCGGAACCCAGATTGAGAACCACTGAGATAGAGGATACTTTCCTCTAATATAATGTTAGCCTCTGAAACCAAAGGGAACTTCGGTGTCAGAAACCAACAAAAGGCAGAATGACTAACAAATACTGTTTGAGGCAAGTATCCAGGTTGTTAGTAGAGAAGAGGTCTATAATCTATTTAACTATAATTATATTCTGGAAATATTTGTTCAAACTATCCTTTCATTAATTTCTACCTAAATTATCTAAATCTTAGTAAAATGCAATGTTTCCAAGCGCTTAGCCATTAAAACATTAAGTCTCTGTTAAATCCCTACTGTCGACAACCAATTTGGAAGCTTTCAACTTTCAGGTATTTTTCTCATGTTTCGAGTTGTATTGATAATTAGCAGTTTTATTCATTAATTTCATGGATAAGTGGCATCAAAACTATGTCAAATTAGGACGTTAAGAAATAAGCTGCTAATTTTTTTATAATACCTCCTTGTACAATACCAAGATAGTTACGGCGATCCCAAACCAATTTATGGAGTCAACAAACTGGTTTGTAACAAAACATTACTCAACCAACATGCTTATTGCACAAACGAACGCAATCCGGGGACAATGCAATCTTTGACCAAGCGCTATTATAAGAAAAACATATTGAAAATAAACGGTTTGGTGAACCGCACAGACTTTCTCTCTGTGTAATCTTAAAATGGAAACATTGATCAAAAACTTGTAAAATTGGCGAAACGAAATAATGTAAACAGTTGCAGAGACACTCCACCAAAGAGCATAAATGTAATAATAACCACTGTTACAGAAACACTGGGGAAAAAATCATCTCTGTTTACCAAAGAGGATAACAATCAATCTAAGTATTAAAAAACATGTTTTATTATAGCTTTGAAACTATTGGTTTTATAAGAATATATCTACAGTTAAAATATTTCTAATTCTAACATTACTACAACTTTACAGTGATAGGTTATTTCGTATCTCACATAGTTGTGGGTGTGTGATAAAAATTAGAAATTTGGTTTGTTTAAAGTGTCCTTAAATTAATTTTCATGGTAAAACGAGAATTGCCATTTTGTTTTGGTAACTTTATAAATATATATACACATTATCTGAAAACTTGAAATAATAAACTATCTTGTTTGTAAAGTTTAATGTTTTATGTATAGCAAATATTAGCACCGATACACAGGTCGCATTGCTGGAAACAGTGTGATTCCTCCATTTTTACACAAAATGTTCACAATAATCCAACTTAGTCCTTATTTGAGAAGTAGCATGTTAATCAATTTTGTGACGAGTAGAAAACGTGTAACTACCTGGAGCTCGAACACAATATACTTAAATATTTAGATCTAGCGCTGAGATATAAACTGACGATCGTGAATACAGGGCTTTTGGGTAATATACTAACCTGTCAGGATCCGAACCAAGGATGGATACGACCACGTGCCATTAGATAGTGATACATGTATTTGTACATAAGCTGTTTCTCTGTAAGGTATGTGTAATGTTGAGGTTACTATAGAGAATATTGATTTTATTTGAGCTTTGTGACTGTTTCATAAACTGAATGCCACAATTTTGTTAGAGATTGTGCACTATTTTGTTCATCGAGTTAACATCCTTCAAAGGAGATCAACGACCAACAGAGTTAATATTGTATACATTATTATTAATTACTTTATTTTATTTAATAAAAGTAAAGGTATTTTTGGTATAATCTTACTTGTGTATTAGCTGACTCATAAAGAAACACTAGAGGACTTATTACCATTTTCTGATGCGTGAACGTGTTGAAAGTTTAACAGGACCACCGAAATACTATGCTTGTAAATAAAATAAGATAACTTACATTTTAGTTTGTGTTATTTCATTCAAATATATGAACTGTGTTTTAGGGGGCAAAGGGCATCTACCAGAGCGCAAAGAGGCATTTGCAGACGTTAAGAAATCCCGCATTAATTGATAAGTGATGTGTTATTTGAAAATATGGTTCATCTCTCAAGAGAGGGAGGAACATTAATGTGTTCATATAGCATTAAATACTTCACACTTAATAACATTTTATATAATGCATGGATTTAACACAATGCCGGTAACATATATATATAATATGAAACCTATTATTATTAAATTATAAATACTTAGCCTAATACATTAGTTATATAAAATTGGCTACTTCAAAGTCATAATTCTAAGCAAAATTAAAGTTACTTATAGAGAATTAATCAGAATTTGGTACCAACCAATTATGTGTTTATAAACTATTATTTTCAATATGTGGAGTATTAAGATAATGTTTTTTAGTAGTTATACCTTTTAAATGGTTTACCCTACATTATATTTTTATTCTATTTGGAAGCACCAGCTAAATAACTATAATGTGTCAATCTATTTTACCAATTTTACTCAAACAAATATGAAATAATGCTCTTCTTTATAAAATAACTGATTTTCCTCCCTGCAATTTCTGTTATTTTAGTTTGGACACCTTTGTACTGTACAAGAGAAGACTAGGAAACCCCTACTACACATTCATTAGACTACGTGCTGCACAGAACTGTCCTCCGGGCTAACAGCAGTGAATTAAGCAGGCGTTGAGCAGCAAGCAGCACATCTACACTGCCACAAAGGACTGGACGTAGGTGAATACGTATAAAAGTCGTGACTGGTTTTAAAGTGTAAAAATAGGTTCATTTTCCTGTCTCCTTTCCTACAAAACATAGTTCTCTCGACTAAAAGATGCATACATTTAATGAGTGTTTTGAACTCGTCCAAGTCTTATTTTAATAAATTATTCACTAGAAAAATTACATATTAAAGAAATACTAAAAAAATACTTAAATAATAGTAGATATAAATAGTTGCTGCACATTTTTCTATAAGATGAGACTGTAAAGTTTACGTTTTTAATTGATTTCGAATAAATTTCTTACTATTAGAAATGAAAGTTTTTAGTCCAATTCGGCAAACCGAGAGTTTAGAGTTTATTTAAGATTTCTGAAGATTATTAGGAAACATGCGAGGATTTTATTTAAACAAACACATTTATTATTTTTAGTATCTAGGTATTATACTGGAAAGTGTTTGCATAGGGATCCGATGTGTGTGGGTTAAAACCCGGCTTTTTTCTTGATCGAGACAAATTCGTAGCACAACTTCCTTAGGGGGGGAAAGTAGATCCGTCAGCCCCATGTTGATTGTTTCCTGTAAAAGAATCCTGGAAGGTATGTGAAAATACCTTTCCTGGCAAAATTGGTAGGTCCTTTAGCCCTCGCTCATAGGAATTCTCTTTTAGACCTACTGATATAATTAGTCAGTCCAGAAAGTGAATTTTAAATACCTCAAATAAAAAAAAAGATGCTGTAAAGTAATATTTTAGAATAAAAATTAAGATATGTACTGTACAACTAACTTTACATTATTTAGTATATATATCCTAAATTAAAAAATATAACAAACAGTAGATATTGGATATTTTGACAAGGGGCTACCAATAGGAAGAGAGTTATATAAAACCACTCGGTAAAATTGACCAAAACTACTAAACTGACTTCCAGTAACATAAATCAATGGGTAAAAAAATGTATAAGAATAAGAAAACAATGTTTTTTCACTAAAATAAAGAATAAGAAAAACACTATTATATATAATCACTAAATATATTCTAGTAACCATATATTTAGTGAGAATAATAACATCAAATTGTTATAAAAAGTTGTGAGAAATCATTGTAATTATATAATTATAATAAATGAAATATATTTTTATTATTTGCTTTGAATTAATACCTTTTCCACTTTTAATTGTGATTGAATCATACAAATATATTTCTTATTTCCAAATATTGTGTTTTACAGGGATCAACATTGAAGTTATTTAATCAACAAGCCATCACTTGTCACTATCCCAGGTGAAATATCAGCCAAGTCAACTTTCTTGCTTCTCCTGGTCAAAGTATTTGTCGTGAAACCCAACATAGCTCCAGAAATCTTGTTACTTTGGTTCAAAACTAATTTGCAATATTTTGTATAAGTTGTATATACAACATCGCGAACCCCCGCAACAATAGGATCCAGAGGTTCTTTGGTTTGATTTTTCCAACCCAAATTACTAAACATTCGGGCTATACGTACATGTACTAGCTGTGTTAATGTGTTAGGAATGAGGAAGGTTGAAATTAGAGGAGAAGTACTCAACCTTTTGTGGAGCGAGAATGGAAAAAACACCCGTCATTACACTTGACCGGGATTAAAATCCCTCATAATTGGCAGTCTAGGCTATTGGGAGAGTGACGCCTTAGAACATGTGATCATAATTTAACAAATTCATTGGAAAATGTGATAAATACATTTAGAAGAACATATTAAAATTGGGTGCACATTTTCTTTGAAGCATTAAATATGCGTGTATAGCGTTCCTGAATTGAACTAATAGGGATTTAGAAGAATGGAAGAAATTTAAAAGTAAAATATTACATTTTTTTAAACCTTTAGGTAAAAATGAGTTATTGATTTCTAGTTTAGCACATTTAAAAATATTTGCTTTGTTATGTCACGCTTTTTGAGTTGTATAGTCTATTAATTAATACGTTTTATACATTGATTACTCTTTTAAAACGTAAATTTCTATATTTATTTACTATATCATAAATACAGTAGCTCTAATTTTTAATCAACCCCTTGTGATGGTATTAATCTTGATTTAATTTGGGTTATTAAAAATAATTACTAATCAATAAACTGTCAAATCCAACATAATCCGTAATAAACAAGTAAAGCAATGAAATATAATTGGTTTGTCACGAGGGATTCGCATGTTATTTGATATAACTGTTTACTTAATTATTGACTAGAAGAGAATAATAAGTCTAATTAATAAAACAAACTCACTGAAATATATATTTATAGATCACACGTACTTTCCAATATCAAATTTATAAAGTATTTGGGTCGTTAACATTCTTTAATCAACACTATAATGAATGTCAACAAATTATAGTCTTTTTTAGGGACTTACTACGTTTTTTGAACTCAGTAAGGGATATATCTGTTGTGTTTGGGTGAAAGAATATAAGTTCAAAATAAATGGTACGGCGCACCGCACAGACTTTCTCTCTCTCTATATAAACTCGTAAGATTTCTGAACGGAATAATGTACATTATATCATCACCACTCCACATAAGAACACGCATAAAATAATATACAATGATATAGAATCAATGAGAAAAGAGGCGCATCTTTGTCCACCTAAGAACATTTCAAACAGTTTAATGTCTTCCACAAGGGTCAACACTTCGTATTAAAATTTCGATTTCTGGTTAAATTTTTAACATTTTATAAGGTGTTGCAGATCTTCAAGTCATCGCATTGATATTTAATTATTCATTTATACATTTTGACCAATAAAAAATGTAAATATTGACTATTGAGTCTAAAATGGAGATAGATCATTGCTATGCAAACATTTCTCCTAAGAGCTTTAAGGAAAAATAACATACTTTTTTTAGATACTTACTTATATTTAATTACTCTATGGCATTGGAGAATTATTGCGTTAAGACTTAAGTAGTATATGTTTACAACTAAAGCTCACAAAATTGTATTAATATATTTGCAAATATCTCAGAAACTGTTGCTTTTATAAAAATATATGTCAAATAAAAGTTTTTTATTTCTAATAGTCCTACAATTTTGCAATGATAAGTTGTTTAGTTTCTCAAATAGTTGTGGAGATACGGAAATTAACGCTTCTGTAATGTACCCTAAAAATCATTTTCATAGGAAAATGAAAATAGCCAGTTTATTTATAATCTTAATCAACGCCTAGATACGAATTTTAATCAAAATCGTTTGAGCAGATTTTGAGAAAACCAAATTTTTCTCTTTTCGCCCTTCAGTAAACTACCCTTAATTTTAAGTTTTTATAGACACACAGACAGACGGCATTGCAAAGACTATTTTTTAGGGTTCGGGGGGTCATGAGACGTCGACATCCATCAACATTTCAGGTTAGTTTTTTTTACGATCGCAATACTTAAGCTTTAATGTCCAAAAAGTTAAAAATATATATATAATTGCGTATAGATTGAAAATTATTGATTTTATAAAAATATGTTTCGAATAAAATATTTGTATTATAAATATATATACATATTTGTAATGCTAAGTAATTTCATATCTCAAATAGTTTCGGAGCTATTATAAAAAATGTTAATTTACGCATCAGACCGGAGCCCTTAAAGCCATTTTGCCGAAATATTGAGAGTAGCCATTTTGTTTGGAATATTTATTAATGTTCATAAATGAAATTTAATCAAAATCGTTAGAGCCGATTTTGAGAAAATCGACTTTTTCTCTTTTTTCCCTTCAGTAAACTACCCTTAATTTTAGGGGTAGATATCCAATTCCAAAAACCCCTCGGGGCAACCCTATGAAAACCCTAGATATCAAGTTTCAGCTCAATCGGTAAAATAGTTTAGGCTCTAGTTGGAGGTACAGAAAGACAGATAGACGGAAATTCAAAAACCACTTTTTCGGATTCAGGGAGTCATGAAACGTCAAAATTCATCAAAATCTCGATTTCGATTTTTTTGACGATCACCATACTTTCTCTACCTGTAAGATAGAGAGAAAGTAAAAATGGAAAAATGAGTTAGGTATATCATTATATTTATGAAGGCATGCTCTTTATTGGGTTAAAAGGATATGAGTCCTTTCAAAAAGCTACAGATAAATGTGAAAAAGGATATTGATCCCAAAAACCTAATATAAGTTTGAGTAAAGGGGGATTAGTTTCTAAGGGCTCTTTACGTAACCTCTCACTCAAGACAAGCTCAACTTATCTCTTTTTACACATGTAGGCCTACCGTATGTACTTACACATTACTGGCTGCATGCATTTAAAACCGATTGCCATATTAAGTTGTAAGAGCAGGTAGCGTATATTATGCAGTGGGTTGCAGCCTTGTTCATGGAAACACAGCAACGTTGCTTTGTTGCTCATTGCAGGTGATTGTAGCCCTGTATTAAGTTCTTCTTGTAGTGCATTCACTGGCTCATTAGCAGACAAGGTAAGTAGAGAGTTGGTTTATGAAATTCTAATTTTATCAGTTTCCTTCTTGAATAATTTAATGCATACATTTTTAATACCATCATGATGTAGAAGTTATAATGATTCATTTATTTTTTTCAGTTCATAGTAAAAATGTAAAGTGCAAGAACTCTATGGATAAAACAAAGTAACGTACAAGAGGCTCTGACATCAGGGTCTGGCTGATGAAAATCACAAGACAATCAACTTGCAATCAATGATGAAAGTTTGGTTATTATCATGTTCAACTTACAACATTGTTTACATACGCCAATGCTGAACAGTTCTGTTGCTTTCTATCAAGCCCAGTGCTTTATTTGGAGGGAAGTTGACGGTCCCATAGGGGTAAATCAAATTGAATCTTGGATTTCAAGATTTTTCTATAATCTACCTTCCCATGTAAAACATATAATAATGTATTATTACACATGCAAGGCCAGAACCAAAACTCTCATATACTGGCATATGTATCTGTTTAAAAAAATCCATCCATACTTTGAATAATTGAGCCGCAAATTGTTGCTACCAGGCCACACTAACATGCAGTGTTATTCCGAACAAGACCAAATTGAGAGAAAAATATGTGATCGGCATCTATATATAAAAAAAACCTTATAGACTGGATGCAGCCTGTGCGCCCTACAGGTAAGAATAAACCCTCAATGTGATTCAAATGAATCAGCCTGACTTCCTTAATTATTCTCACTTATTCAAGAACGCCCTACAAATGAATAAAGCCACAGAGCTTGGTGAAACATTTATCTGGAAGAATTTATGGCAGTCAAAATTCACTAATGATATATTTTAAAGAAACATTTGAAAAGTGAGCAGATTTCAAGAAACTGACTGTCCGACAAAGAGGATAGACACGTATTCTACTATAGCCTCATCTTTCATATCAGGATCCTGTAACAATATCTTGTCAAAAGAAGAAAGCTTTGTTGGACCTGCTGCCGATAGTTTCAAGTGCATTTAATTCCTTTCACAGGAATATTCCAACAACCTCAACAGCAAAAGAATTCTATCCTGACACAACAACCTTTCTTTGTCTTTGAAAACAAAATGTTTAAATACTAATGAAATATTACTAACTTAAACTGAATATAATTATTTTGTCTAGACTCTTTTTAGTGTATTACCTTGCTTAAATCTGTCTCAAATAAATAGTATTTAGTACAGTTCAATAGATTTTCTATAACTTATAATGTTTCATAGTAAGGGGTTTATTATGTAATTGATAATTTGGGTAGAAAGGGATGTCATAAGAAGGTTCGGGTGAAGGGAAATAAGTTGTTCACATTTACTAAAAAGACACCAAATATTATCGAAATACTAAAAATACGTTAATATAGCATATATGATTATAAAAGCATTGGGTGAAGGATGAAATAACCCGATTAGTTTTAAAAAGAATAACAGTGGGATTTACAGTTTTGTCACATACTTTGATTCTGTATTTTCTCAACCGAGCGCCATAGATATTTCAGCGCCATACACACTACTCCCTGATTTGTCGTAATCTTGTTCAGGCTTGTTGCGGTGTGAACGCCACAAGAAGAGTTCCTCTCTAAAATTCCCTGATCTAGATCACCTGGTCTGTGAGCAGCGCCCTTTGTGGCATTTTACATCAAATTATTCACAAACCTATTCACAATGCATGCATTTTAGTGTAAGTGGTTTATCAAAAACTGAATTCATTTCTAAGATGTAAGGACATTGAATGTGCGATGGCCAAGAAGGGTTACCAACCTATCCAGCCACAATGTGCTAGCACGCTTTACGCTATCCATTTATATAATATTATTTTATTACAAAATGACATTTTGAACATCTTACAAAAATACAAGTATACTTCTTTCTGTCAACATTAATAATATTTTACAATATTAAGAGTGTTATTTTATGTCTAAAATAATCACATGGCTTGACGTATGAATATGTGAAAGCAGATCTAAGCCCTGATTTATGTATGAAGCCCACTCTAAACCAACAATATTGATTGAAACCCACTAAAATTTGGTATTCTAGAAATATGTCTCAATATTTGTTTTAGTAACTATAATGTTCATTTAAAAAGTTATCAATGGCTCCCACTAATACCTCCTTATGGGTTACTGTACGAGTATACTTTCTCTATACATTATTAATTAAACTGACTAAGAATGTAAATACAATTTGTAATATCCTTCTCCTCCATTGTTGCAACATGAGTCTACAGTGTTCAAATAATGGTCTTTATGTGCAAATCAGACTGTAGTGACATTCTCTAGTTGTCAGATATGTCCATTTGTAAGAAAATTGGGTTATAGTTCTCACCACAAAGATAATCACATTCCAAGCAGCGCTAGGAGTGGCCACTTTTTGTGAACGGATCTATACATATTGGAGCGTATCAAGACCCAGTCTGTCTGTCGTGATTACCTTTCAATGGTATTGTGTGTAGGATGCGGAGGAGCACGGGTCGGAGTCCGGTCGCCACACGGAAATTGCGGGAAGGCAAAGTCCCGGATACAATATCAGTTCCTTTGAACACACAATTTACTTTTACAAGTTCTGTATTTAAAAGTTTAATTTTAGTTTCTTCTTCTCTTTTTGTCTTATTTTAATAGAATATTCTATTTATTCAAAGGTTTTTCTCTCCTTTCTCTTTTCTTTCTTTTTCTGTGGTGCGTCTTTCGTTAACATCGTCGTTAAGTGTGTTTTATGTTATGTTATGTTTGAAAGCTATAATCTGGGTTAGATTCGTAACATCACTTTAATTATGTCCATCAGACTAGTTTTTTGTGTCAGAGTGTCTGACTTTATTTTATATGTCCATAAAACATAGTTGTTTGTCAAAGTTCTGACAGGTTTTCCTATGTCCATATGGCGTAGTTTAAAATTTTGGGTTTAATTCTCAATTTATCTTGGTCCATACGACTTTATTTACTATGCCAGTGTGTCTGACTTCTTTTTCTAAGTCCTTAAAACATAGTTTTATATATTAGGGGATAATAATGACTCCTTAAATGGTATGGCCATGTTTAGGATCTCTTTATGGAGTAAATCAGGTTAGCTAACGCTTTGTTCAATGACCTAGTTCGGTCTGTGACA
Organism: Timema genevievae; assembly: GCA_902155825.1. Lineage (NCBI taxonomy): Eukaryota > Metazoa > Arthropoda > Insecta > Phasmatodea > Timematidae > Timema > Timema genevievae. The sequence goes on along the minus strand of CABFWO010007326.1, from coordinate 7,718 downwards.
GATAACAGTCACTATTGTTTCTTTTTAGTGTAGTTTTTACGGTGGGAGCTCAACAAGTTCATAGTAGTGGCTCACGGGGATAGTACTCTCCGGCCTCTTCAGGCGCTGTTTGTATGTTGATACATTTATTGTTTGCACTAGTTGTAGTGTGCCCAAGATTGGGTTGAAGTATAGACATACTATCGAATATCCAGGCAGTACTAATTAGGAATAGACCGGCCATAGTATCTTTACATACTAGATTCCTGGTAGCTCGCCATTTACTATTTGTAAACTGATAGTTCCTCTTCTAGGAGATTAATCTTTGTGTTTCGTAACTCTTGCTAGCTAGCTCATTTAACTACCATTTTAGTAACTCTTTAATTTAAGACTTACCAGAATTTGATATAGTTAACTATTATTAAACTATAACCAATGACTGTATATCTTTTTCAAGTCTAAGTCTAGTAGTCGCGAGGTTAGATAGATATCTTATATTGTTTATATTGTTTAAATTAATATTTGCTTTCTCGCAGTGGCGTGTGGCTAATTATGGACAAAGGGAAGCAATGAGGCTACAATAAAGGACCCTAGTACAATTAGAGGCTCACACTGGTCTTGTTCTTTTTTTGTATAGCTAAAAATATTCTGGGGAAGAAAGGAATAAAACAAAATAAATGGTGATCTTAAAAATATTACTACAATCATTAAATTATATATATATATATATTTAAATAATAATTATAGCTTTAACTATAATAATAATAATAATAATAATAATAATAATAATAATAATAATGGTCTATTTCGATATCCAAAATATTCTCTCGGGCAGTGGTCTGCAAATGAGAATGACCTTTTGACCTTCCTTAGTTTTGAATCTGGATTTATTCTACACACCATTATCAATAGTAAATAGTAAGGTCAACTATATAATTTTCCACCAACCCAACACACCGATATTTACTATACACTTTCATAAAATTAATTATTGAAACGGTAAAAAAAAAATTATAGGCTGCCTGAAGATGGAGTGGGTCTGCCATTTCAATTATTTTATTTTTCTCGTCAAAAAACCGGGACGAAAACTACGCTTCAAAATATGACACGAATACACAGCAGCGTCCACTGCTTTACTTGTTGACACACTCATCATTCTACTACTGTAGGCAAAGAAACAAACCTTCCCTTGGAGGATCAAACAAGTATCAATATTCCGTAATAAGATATTTTCTAGTGAAAGCCCATAAGACTCACGCGCGTGAGTATTGTATTGAGGAATAGAATTGAAACAGAATATGTGATCATGCGCGATTATTACATTCAGGACTAATGAACTAATTATGAAACATTTCAAATTTCTAACTGCTTGAGGTTCTTACGTTTTATTACAGGGTAGTTAAAGTTATGGAGGCTTATTTTGGGGAAATATTATCTCATCAAAACGTCAATATTATTAACTTTTTTGTAATAATTGTTAGTGTAATTGTAATTTATTTAAATACATGAGTGTTGAAACCATATTTATTATTTTTTCTTTTATATTTTTATTCGAGTGTTGTAGCTGTTTTAAATCATGTTTTTTAGAATATTATTTATAATTTAAAAATCCTATATTTTCATTTTTTTACTTTTTTTTTGAAAGTTTATTATAAAAATAAGTGTCATTCTAATTTAAAGAACATGTGGTTTTTTCATATATTTTAGAAATCTCACATTTTAAAGAGATGGTATTTATATTTTAAGTTTGTTTGAATGTTGAAATTTAAAAATACTATTTTACTTTTAAAATAAACAAATATATATTTTAACATTTAAAAAATAATGAATATACTAGAATTTGACTCGAACTCGGGAGCTTTCGGAAATACTCGACTCGAATGAAAAAACCCAAGCTCACAGACCCCTACGTTTTGGTTTCAGGGGGTCAGGAAGCGAGAAAGTTTATTGAAATCTCGAGTTTGATATTTTTGACAATCACAATACTTATCTCTCCGTGGGGTCGAAACAAGGTAAAAAGAGCCTCACATTTCACCAAAGAGCATACATACACTGTTACAAAACCATTAAAAAAGATGATCTGTGTCCATCAAGGAACATATCAATCAATTTAGTTCTCGACTTGAGTAAAAAAGATACTGGCCCATAGCCCAGAAACTGTTGATTTTATAAAAATATATTTCAAACAGAAAAGTATTATATTTAATAGTACTACACCTTTACAATAATAAATTGTTTCATAGCTCAAACAGTCACGGAGAAATGATCAAAATTGGTTATTTCTGCCAAAGTACCTTCAGAGTCATTTTCATGTAAAAATGAAAACTGCCATTTTGTGTGTAATGTTAAACAGTACCTAGACACAAAATTTAAAATCGTTAGAATGGATTTTGAGAAAATAGATTTTATCTCTTTTTGCCCTTTAGTACACAACCCTTAATTTTAGGGTTTGATATATTAATCCAAAACCCCTTGGGGGGTAGAGGGCTTATGAAAACCCGAGTACCAAGTTTTAGTTCTATCTGTAAATTGGTTTAGGCTCTAGTCCGACATACAGATAGACAGACAGATGGCACCGCAAAATACATTCATTCGGATTCATTGGATCATGAAACGTTGACATTATTCAAATCTTGAGTTCAATTTTATTTTGTCGATCACAATACTTCTCTCTCCGTGTGGTCGAGAGAGTAAAAATAAGAAACTTAAATAAACCATCTTTATAAGCAGTCATATAATCCTATGTCGTTAAAATGCAAATACTGTCATTTATCTCAAATATCTGATAATAAAAACTGTCGCCATTTTACTGCAACATTATATTATATTATAGCTTCTTTATGAGCCGGGTTTAATGTCTAGCTAAAATTAAAATTCGAAAAATAAAACTTAAAGGAATAATATTTAAGTTCATGGAATTCCTAATACAAATTTACCATATAAATATGATTTCCAGAGAATCTTTGATGTTAGAGTTTGTTGAAAGTTCTTTACGAGACGTTACGCCATGAGAGATTACTTAATGAGAACAAATTTGACTAAACTCTAGCAAGCAGGGAGTGTCTTTGTCTTGCCGCAGTCTATTAAACCTCGTGCGATGTTGATTATTACTTACGTTCTTTTTATAAAGACTAGATTTGCATGTAGACATTTATGATAACATCGTATTACTGGTAAATGCACTTTCTATTGGCCTACTCTATACTGATAGATTCGTTTAAAAAATAGATCCAGATTGAGTTTTTTAACTCACCTAAACTTAGAAACTCACATTGTCGGACAAACGCTCTAATGTGAGGCTTGTCTAGTTTTGTTTGCCGGTGAAATCCTGGCCGGGTGTATTTAGTTGTTTTTTTTACTCAAAATGGTTTCTCACACTTATTAATGTAAGTTAAATGCCTATTGCGCGGACAGGGCGTATGATACAATGAATAATACAATAGTCTTACATTACATTTCATAGCTACTAGGCCATATCGAGTAACCTTGTTCTACGTTATTATCTACCGTGGTATATTTATTTTATAGCTAGTTAACTATATCGAGTAACCTTGTTCTACGTTATTATCTACCGTGGTATATTTATTTTATAGCTAGTTAACTATATCGAGTAACCTTGTTCTATGATATTATCTACCGTGCTATATCTCATATCACGTCACAGCCGAATTTAAAAGCCGTTACTACCCAGCTGAATGCAAGCAAGTCTCGGTTATCAAATCTTAACGTTAGTATCAGTAAAGCTGGACCACTTGATAATGACATGAAGGGAAATTTCGTTTCTCTCGTGTGTGGTATTTTAATTTCCCTCCCCTGAAGGCGAGACGATATTAAAATATGAGAGGCGAGAAAACGGAAGGAGGAAGAGAGAAAGGAGCAGATCATTGTTTGGTTTTCAGCCGAGCTTAAACCAGCTTACATGCTAGCATACATGTCGGCTTGAAAAGGTTCACCAAGACGGTAGTTGAGAGTAAGAAGAGTATATAGCTCAGTGTCGTCTCGACATAACACCGCGGCTTGCGGGATTGGATGAAAACGTAGGGCCAACCAGAGAGGGTTTTCCTATAGACTAAATTAATATTAAGACCTAGTTAATTAACTGCGGTCAACCTCATCTTAAGCAAACATTTTTAAACTATATGAAACAAAATAAAAGTTTAGCACCACGTTTTATTATTTATTCAGTTTATACGTATAGGTACTAATTAATCTAATGAGTCAGGGATGAATAAGGTTGAATATACATAAATGACGTGTACCCGCATTTGCGTGGAGGTAGAGGGGGAGAACCCTCAGTAAACCCAACTGGGATTCGGACCCCAATATCCCTGTCATTGGCAGTTAGTCTAATACGATGATGACGTCTAAGGGTATGTACATGCCAAGGAGCTCACACACCACTCATCACTGCTATCTCTGCTCATCACTAATCACTTCTATCTCCGCACATCACTCATCACTCATATCTCCGCACATCACTTCTATCTCCACATATCACTCATCACTCCTATCTTCTCACATCACTCATCACTTCTATATTCGCACATCACTCATCACTGCTATCTCCGCTCATCACTCATCACTCCTATCTCCGCACATCACTCATCACTGATATCTCTGCTCATCACTAATCACTTCTATCTCCGCACATCACTCATCACTGCTATCTCTGCTCATCACTAATCACTTCTATCTCCGCACATCACTCATCACTGCTATCTCTGCTCATCACTCATCACTCATATCTCCGCACATCACTTCTATCTCCACATATCACTCATCACTCCTATCTCTGCTCATCACTCTTTACTGCTATCTCCACACACCACTCATCACTCCTATCTTCTCACATCACTCATCACTTCTATATTCGCACATCACTCATCACTCCTATCTCCGCTCATCACTCATCATCTCCTATCTCCGCTCATCACTCATCACTCTATCTCCACTCATCACTCATCACTCCTATCTCCGCTCATCACTCATCACTCCTATCTTTCACATCACTCATCACTCCTATCTTCTCACATCACTCATCACTCCTATGTCAGCACTTCACTCCGACCAGACACAAGAAACAAACTGGTTTGTTTTTTTGAAGGGTTGGGCGATGTGTGAATATAGAAGTGATGAGTGATGTGAGAAGATAGGAGTGATGAGTGATGAGCGGAGATAGGAGTGATGAGTGATGAGCGGAGATAGGAGTGATGAGTGATGTGCGTGCTCCTCGGCAAGCACGAACCCTTGAACCTTGTGGCCACCAGAGCAGTCCGCAGCCATATTCAAGACGCACTATCACCAAGGGGGGAAATGCTGCTTCCAAGCGGCCCGGAACAACAAGTTTAACGGCCCTTCAACATACGTTCATAGATACAACTGAAGTTTGTTTCAGTGTAAGCTGAAATATTAAGTCAAATCATCTCAAGTTTATTTTCACCAGTAATAATTAATTTAATACCAAGGTCATTTCAGCTACCGTCAATGATTACGTCGCTATTAAATCCACCTAAAATATAAGTTTTTACTTTATATGGACGAGAACAAAATTGCTTCCAGCTTGTTAAACAAGCGTTGTGTATCTATTTTTGATATTTTATTTAAGTTTGTAAAACTATCCTCCATCCGCTACTTGTTTATAAAACAACACTAGTAACAGGCATTGTTCACTATCCACAGGCTTTTACGTTTAGCTTAAGAATTATATTTTTATAAAAAACTCCAAGAAACAAAAAACGGGACGGTTTTACATTTAATCCATCGCATTTATTCAGATATTATTTATTCTGGGCAACCTCAAACTTGCTCACTGGGAATTTTCATTAAAGTTTTGTAAAAACAATAATTTAGCTTTATCCTAGTTTCAAACAGTTTTTGCAGACCAAATTAACGGGATATATCTAGTAATTTGAGCTCCCAAATGTATTCCCTGTTGTCTGGAGACCTCTTGTTTGTTTCTCTTGAAGGGTGGGTGTGTAGATTATACTTGGGGCTCGAGTGCAAAAGGCTGACTTTATACGTTAAAGCACAGGTTCTTTAACTTATTTTATATGTGACATCTTTCCATAAAACCAAATTATCGGGTCCCGGTGGTAATAGATATGTTAATTTGAGATTTGGTATAACCTATTATCATTTTTTGAGCAGTTTTAGGTAAAAGGAGAAATGTAATTAAATGCTAAAGAAAATAGATAGAACTAGAATTAATACTTACATATTTGATGGCATTAGGAACTCGAAAGTTCATTTCTGCACTTACAAAAGTACGCCACCTGTCCCTATCTGGAGCTAGTTCTATCAAGTCCAACCTATCCCTATCTTAAGCTAGTTCTATCAAGTCCACCCTTAAGCTGGTTATATCCAGTCCACCTCATTTAAACCTATCCCTACTTGAGATAGTTCACGCCCACGTCATTACACTCGATCTCTTTAAGGTCAATTATAATGTTATCCTTCCATCTGCATCTTGGTCTTCATAATTATATCTTTACATTGGGTTTGCCAGTCAGTATCCTGAACAAGGTCCTAGATTGTCCCATTGGCACTGAATGTCCTGCCCACCTTAACCTAAGAGACTTGATTACTCTAACAATGTCTTGCAATGAGTACAGGGTATGTAATTCACCATTATGTAAACTCCTTCTCACCCCAATATCCTCATCCCTTGTTGGAACAAATATCTTCCTAAGCACCCTGTTTTGGAACATCCTAAAATGGTTTTATCGTCATGTAACCTAAGAGACCACGTTTCACACCCAGAGAGAAATGTCGGTAAAATTAATGTTTTGTATATTCTGAGTTTGATATTCCTTGACAGCAGATGAGATGTCAAAAACTTAATGACCTAGTAAGAGAATGCCTTTCTACAATCTACAATCTAATATCGTTATTGCTAGTTTATGACATTTTTATAATTTACAAATTTTAAGCATACAGATATTAATAATATAATTATAAAAGGTAATTATTATAAATAATTAGTACTAAACGTTACAATTTAAAGAGATAGACGAGCTTGCTTATGTTGACACAATTATTCCATTCTTGGCTTGATAATGGCCAGTTAAAGTTTAATGGAAGTGTCCACGTATTTTATTCGAGAATTTTACCGCAGTACTTGGTTTCTACTACAACTACCAAATGTTGAAAATGCTGACTCACAAAACTTTGGTTGAAAATGGCTTGTAAATGTTTGCGTCGATCCAGAAAATCATCCTCATAACCCCTTGAGGGTTCGTGGTCCAGATTTTGAGAACCGGTGCTTTAGAGTGTGAAAAAGATGATGATTATGCATAGGAATTACAAAATCAAAAGAAGCCTGTAACCGATTAATAAAGTTTTATTAAAGAATTTTGAGGCACAAAATATTATTGGCTTAAAAATACGTGCCCCGTGATGTAGTGGTCAGCTGGCTGGTATCTTGGGTACTTTTATCCTGAGGAGAATTACTCCATCGGTAACCAAGGTCTGGTAAATTAGACTTAAGTTAGGTTAAGACACACCCCGGCTCCAATCACTATCATCACATCATCTCATTACTGGTACTTGTAGACAACCTCCATAGGTGTACCCTGGGTAACGTTCTGAGCCAACAGAGCGGTTAGTACTCTTTATACACAACAGACAGAACTGGATGGCATCAAGGAAAAAAAAAAATTGTACGGCACACCGCACAGACTTTCTCTCTCTTTCTATAAACTCGTAAGATTTCTGAACGGAATAATGTACATTGTATCATC